>VXAK01020088.1:149239-182947 GCA_013399435.1 Arenaria interpres | reverse complement strand
CTCCCGCTCCGCGCAGATCGGGCCTGGGAGTAGGAAGGGGCGGGCTGGCGGTGCCGGCCTTATACGGCGGCGGGGCGGAGCCGGGCCGGGCCCGTCCCAGCGAGCCGCTGGTGCCCGTGGAGTGGGGTTCGGCCGACTGCGGCCTGGAGGGAGTGGGAGCGGGCCGGTAATGGCGGCGGCTTGTGAGGGAGGCGCCGGCGGAGGGCGGGCTGGGACGGCGAGGAGAGGCCGTGGCAGGCGGGTGTCGCGTTGCAGGAGCCGCAGTTCAGCCTTCTCCCTCCCTCCCTCCCCCTCCCCTTTAAGCGAATAGAAAGAGTTTAACNGCTATATTCCTTGATAAAAAGCCCCTCCCCATCTCTCCTATAGGCTCCCTTCAGATACTGGAAGGCCTCTATAAGGTCTCCCTGGAGCCTTCTCTTTTCCAGGCTGAACAGCTCTCTCAGCCTGTCTTCACAGGAGAGGTGCTCCGGCCCTCTGATCAGCTTAGTTGGCCGTCTTCAAGGTGACTGCAATATAAACCAAAGAAAAGGAAATTGCAATTGTATGGGTGGTCCTAGAATTTGGGACATACTCCTTATCCAGGGTCATCTTTCTATACTGTGCCTTGCTTTGCATGGGATATAGGCAAGCTTGGTAAACTAAATTCAGACACTCCAGAGGTGTAAAATGATAATGCAGAATTTTCCAACAGGCCTGATTTTCTTCTTTTTCTCGTTTAATTCAGTCTTCCAGTATAGTTTTACTGGCATAGAAACAAAGCAATGAAGTTGAGACTCCAACCCAACGTGTATAAGTTTAAAGAACAGACTTGACAAGAAAGAACGCCTTCTGTTCCTGACAGCTTGGTTTGATAGACAGTAGCAGAACAAAGATCTGTCTCTAGTCATCTGTAGAGCCTGTAGAGATGCGTGCAACATAACTCATGTTTCTAATATGTGGCCTCCCATTAACTCCTGAGTAAGACAAGCATGGATGAATACTGCTTGTATACTCTTCCTCTGATGTGCACAACAGGTTTTTTGGAAGGTTAAATAAATAAATAAAGGACATATTTGGAATTTCTATAGTCTTTTCCATGAAAATTCAGACAATGTCCAAAAATGGTGATCACATAAAGAGTTTTTTATGTGAAGGAAATGAGATGTAGCTTTTTTGTTATTATTTTTAAGGAGTAGTAATTACTAAATTTGTTATTCTAATAAACTTACATGACAAAGAATGATTTGGTTTATTTAAAAGGTGAAACCATGAAGCTGTTAAAGTACACATTTTCACTTACCTTTATGTAATTTTTTGCTGGTCTAACTGTGAGTTCAGAGAACCCTGTGTGAGCAAGCTAACCAAAATCTCAAAAGCTACCACAGCTGGGAGAGGCTTGACAGGTAATCATTACTAACTGCTCCATAGCAGCCTTGCAAAAGTCAGGCAGGACAAGTGTGAGGCTGCAGTGAGATGACCGAGGTGAAGATCAATGACACCAGTGGTTATCAGAAAAGTTTCTGTCTTGGCTGAGTATGCTAGTCAAAGATTAGCTTGTCCAAGGTTGGTTATGAAACTGTTGACTTTTTCAAATATCCGAGGTATTTTGAACAAAAGCGAAATAGCAGTTAGAGCTCTGAATTGCAGAGGCCTTTCGTCAATTTTTGTTCTGGACTTCTCTGCTTTTCTGCCTACACATTTACGCTCTGGCCATCACAGTAATACCTTCTAGCATGTAAAGAATACTGGGATAATCAAATTCTTGTGCTTACTTTCATGTATATAGCCATGAGTGTAGGTACTCAACCTGGATGCTTTATTTGGCTGAGTCATCTGTGCAAGTACAAGATCAACTTTATTTGGGAGCAATGCATTTTCATTGCGAAGAAGTTAGCGAACCCCAAGAACGTTGCTATGAAAGGAATGAACATTTCACCTTGGTTTTTCTAGGATAACTTCATTCATTCTAAGAGCTCAGACTTCTGTTTTTCAAGGGGCCTCTTTCTGCCATTGAAATCCTTGCCAGAGGCCAATGTGTCTGCACAGTTCATGAAGTAATATCTCTTGTTTCCATTACTATAGAGAAGAGAACATTGGTGGCTTATAGATGGGTTCTATTTCACCACCTAATTGTCAGGAACTCTCCTCTATTTCGAAACATCATAGTATCATTTAACATTACCTATGCTATGGTTTATTTTTGTCTTTTTCTGTACAACCAGTATTTAACTAGCAGTCTTATGAGCAAAGAGTAACCTGCTTCCTGTAGCACTCTATCTCCTTGATCTTTTAAGATTGCTTTACATGTTCAACTAGATTGGTGGGTTATGAAGGGGTTATTCTAGGATTTTAAATGAAATTGAGATCCTTGCAAGGTATGTAAAACAGAAGTACATGTTGGCTGTCAAATTATTTTGTCCTTGCTTCTTGCAGAGTACTGCCGAAGTTTTACTGGAAAATCCTAAGACTTTCAAGAGCCATTTTTTCCGACTTGGGAGTGCTTTCAGAGTGGGTACCCTGGATTTCTTTCACTGGTCTCATAGTTTAGCTCTGTGTTCTCATATTCAATTTTTAAGAACCCCTATCAATTCAGTTCTCTTCAGCTCAAGTCTAAAGGCTCCTTCCTCCTCTTCTATCCAGCTTGGAAGACCTGCAATAGCCTAGTGTGTCTACATGATCACTCCCCATAATTTCCTTTCTATTTAAAGTAGAGTGGTGTTGCAAGCATATAGAGGTATTTTGGGGAAACCACAGGAAGTCATATTAAATAAGATTTTAAGTTAAATATGTGGGCTATATATTATGTAATGTCCCTGTAAATGTTTTTACATATACTTAATTTGAAGGTGTTTATCCTACATAGCTATCAAATGACATTATACCTTGCTTGTGAGGAAACTTCACAACTGCTGAGGCAGTGCAATATATCTAGTACCAGAGGAATACCAGCCTGTCTCTCATGCAGCTCCATGTCCATATCATGGGACAAAGAGAAGCAGCTATATCAAGCATGGATGTAGCAATGCCCAGGAGGACAAGCTGGCCATTGAGAGGGTTGTTATCAATGGCAGAGGGTCTAGTTGGAGGCCTGCAGCTAGCGGTGTTCCCCAGGGTCAGTACTGGGTCCAGTCTTGTTCAACATGTTCATTAACAACCTGGATGAGGGGGCAGACCGTACCCTCAGAAAGTTTTCTGATGACACAAAACTGGGAGGAGTGGCTGACACAGCAGAAGGCTGTGCCACCATACAGCGAGACCTGGAGAGGCTGGAGAGTTGGGCGGAGAGGAACATAATGAAGTTCAACAAGTGCAAGTGTCGGGTCCTGAACCTAGAGACGAATAACTGCATACAGGTACAGGTTAGGGGTTAACCTGCTGGAAAGCAGCTCTGCGGAGAGGGACCTGGGAGTCCTGGTGGACGAGTTGACTGTGGGGCAGCAATGTGCCCTTGTAGCCAAGAAGGCCAATGGTCCCCTGGGGTGCACTAAAGAGTGTGGCCAGCAGGTCGAGGGAGGTCATCCTCCCCTTTACTCTGTCCTGGTGAGGCCACCTCTGGAGTACTGTGTCCAGTTCTGGGGTCCCCCGTTCAAGAAAGACAAAGAACTACTAGAGAGACTCCAGTGGAGGGCTACAAAGATGATCAAGGGAATGGAGCGTTTCTCTTATGAGGAAAGTCTGAGAGGCCTGGGTCTGTTTAGCCTGGAGAAGAAAAAACTGGGAGATCTCATCAGTGCTTATAAATGGTGGGTGTCAAGAGGATGGGGCCAGACTCTTTTCAGTGGTGCCCAGTGACAGGACAAGGGGCAACAGGCACAAAGCGGAACACAGGAAATTCCATCTCAACACCTTTACCTTAAGGGTGCCAGAGCACTGGGACCAAGGTTGTGCCCACACAGGTTGTGAAGTCTCTTTCTCTGGAGATATTCAAAGTCCGCCTTGATGTGTTCCTGTCCAGCCTGCTCTAGGTGAACCTGCTTTGGCGAGGAGTTGGACTAGATGATCTCCAAAGGTCCTATCCAACTCCAACCATTCTGTGATTCTGTGATTCACAAAGCATCTTTTAGCAACACAGAAAACATTATCCAAACCATGGTGAAGCATCTTTGGCCAGCGTATTTAAGTAGTCTAAAGTATTTTCTTCCAAGAGTAATTGAAAGGATGTCAGGGATTCAGACTAACTGCTTTGGTTTTGGCCTCTGCCACAGAGAAGGTATTGCAAGCTGGAGAAGACTAGAGCCTTGGAAAAAATATCCATGTGAACACAACTACACAGAATGACAGATTTTATCACTGTGTTGTCCAAGAGGACGAGCTGCAAGGTCCACAGCAGCAGGGCAGAAGAAAGAAAAGACCTTTTCTTTCCTGCTAGTTTCCCTCTGATATCAAATGTGCGCTGTAGCCCCTATCGTCCCTTCTGGGTTTAAATGGTGTGCTGCAGGCACATCCCAATATTCACGGTATAGAAGCAGCATCACGGTTACATGTGCTTCCAGCGCTGTCTTTCCCAGCTGTTGTCACAGCTCGGTGTCTGCCGCTGAAAGCACCTCCCGATCTGCAGCTTGCTTTCCCTGTGCTGTTAGCTTGAGGCCAACAATCAGCCTCAGAGGAGAAGACCGTGTTCTGCCTCATAGCCTTGTAATCGCTGGGACAGGAGGGTAAGTGTTTGCTGACAACATCCCTAGTTATCTGTGTCTTTGATGAGCAGCAGATTATATCAAAGCCCGCTCTTAAAGTCACCCGTCTGGCTCGTGGTGCAAGGGTAGTTCCATCTCCGATGTCAGCATTGCCCCAGTCTCACTCCTGCTAACACTTACGTAATCTCCAGAGAAAAAGAAATAGTTTATCAGACTATAAATAGACCACTGTTTCTTAATTGCTTGTATTTGGAAAACACATACACAAGTTCATAAAATATTTTCAGAAAATGTGTGTGTATGTAATGTACATATTATATACACAACATAGCCATGCTATATATGTGTGTGTGCTTATATAAAACACATGTACACATGGATAATATAAGATGATACATATTTGCCTACATATGAAAAATAAATCTTCCTTCTTCTTGTACAGTATAATGATTACTGCAAGGAAAATGGTAAAAAGTTAGGGAAAATGAAGATAAGATCCAGAAAAGAGAAGGATTATTGACTCAGCTGGACTCCCAGCTCTTCCAGAAAATTACTTACGAGGCTCCAAGGTCAAGAACGTTTGTGGAGCTCGTAAGAATATGCTCATTATTTAAATTTCCACAAGAGGGCAGTAGATCCCATAATTTTTCTATGCATTGGCTCGTATATTTTAACTTACAAGTAGCTGTAGAGGGCTGCAACTTGTAAGGACTAAAGACCACCCGGAGTCCTAGTTTTAAGTATAAGGATTACTTAATATAACTGGGTATGCCTGCATGTGTGAAAATAGAGGGATAACCAGAGCCAATGTTAATGTCAAAAGGTCTAGCAGTATCTTGAAAGAGACACACAGAGATTGGAGCTATAAAAAGATATCATAAACACATTAATAGGTGCTAAGATACGTTTGTAACAGAGCTTAAGGCCCCTACAGCAAATTTGCATGGTTATAAGAACAGGAATAATTCAACCATGTGACCCAAATTGAAAACTAAACTAGAAACTTAGAGTAAATATTGTCAGATTAAAGGCTTTATTTTTGTATTCTATCTTCTCAATCTGATCGGATTCATCAATTGAAGAAAAGTTATTTGCTGTATTTTATCTTATTTTTGTACTCCTTTAAAGGATTAGTTTTAGCAGCAATATGTGGGAACACTTGCCTTGTTAAAAAAGCTCAAATATATTGACATTTTAGGTAAAAGTGTACAGAGTGGTTTGCATTATTCATCAGCATGGGGTGAGATACCAATGCATTCTGCATATACTATGGAAAGCAAGGAAAAATAGGGAAAGGAAGAATGTCAGCCTGTGGACAGTAATGAGGAACTGAGGAACCAGAACCATCAGTGTTGCAGTGCTGAAACTTTTTGAAGGAGAAAAAGCCATTGAGTCTCCATAGAAGGCTTCTAATTGAGAGGGTGGTACAGTCTCTTTGTAGAGGTAAATGATGGGAAGAACCTTCCAGTCATTCAATTTGTGTATTGCCTTTATTTTCTGAAGCTGTTTGGGTTTGGTAAGATGAGAAAGACTTGCAGCCTATTCCTGAGGTCCCCAGGAATATTATTTCCTAGGTCATTAGTCAACATGGCTTTCTATCAGATGAACAAGCTGCTGTTACAATCATGAAGATGGCAGAATCCGAAGACAGCTGTCAAGAAAAAGGTGGTAAGAGTCCTGGGATATCACATTGCTTTTGTGGGGTGGGTCCATGGTAACATGGAAGTCTACCAGCATCTGGATTTCTGAATGCAACCAACAGCCAAAGCAGCTATCGTGTATGTTTCTGAAATGGAGGAGACAGTCGTGAATGCTGCCAAGAAGTAAGGTCCTTAGCACAACACTTAATATCTACTTTTGATCAGATAAGTTGCACCTTTTGTGCTTGGCAAACCCACATTTCCAGAGATCTGAGCCTCTCTGTGAGATGTTTGCTCAGTATCTATGTAGTGGTTTAGTTGTCTGTTAATCACATTATTTTCCTTAGAGCAGAGATCTGGAGATTTGCTGCTGCTTCCAGCTTTCACACCAAAATGGCTCCATGTTTCTAAAACAAAACTGCCTGTTTATGAAGAAAACTATTTACAGACATTTTCTGACTGTAGTTGGCCTCTTTCAGAGACTGACTTTCTGGATCTTTTTCCAAGCTCTCACTGTATTCCACCCCACACTCCTCCCACCCTGGCTGCCACAGAGGTTACCTCTCCAGTCACTCTCCCATCTCTGTTTTGAATCTGTTTATACCTCCCTTAAGTCTGTTGTCCTTTCTCCTTTGATGAGGCTGCTCAGGTATACAGCAGAGGAGCCAAGCCTTTGAGTTTTCTCAGATTTAAGGCACTCAGCAAAACACTTCCCCATTTTTCTTGCACCTCGTTGTACCAAACAACAGCAGTTAAGAGTGCGTAAGATATTGGAGAAAGCTTAAAGGGGCAATTAGCCTTGGCAGCTCCCATCGGGACAGCATGCACACTTTACTTCCTGCGTCTGAGTAGTTCTGTCGTGCCAGAGCCAGGACATGTGGGCAGTGGGGCAGAAACCGGAGAAGGAGGACCAACAGTGTCCCAGTGCTGAACATTTCTGCAGAAGGAAAAGAAAAAGACTGGCTGCAGGCCACCATCAGGGGCCAAGACAGTCAAGCAGGGGGTTGAGGTGTTTATTTATGCTAAGGACTAGGAAGGTATTCTGTCTGACAGCTCTGAACTTCTTCTTTCATAATTAAAGAAGCCTGAGAATCTCCTCATTTGATATGATATTCCAGGTGTTTAGAATTTAAGGAAAAATACTAGAAGTCATAAGACTTTCAACCAAACCACGAAAGACCAGGAGTTCAGTAGGAGCCCAGACTTCAGACAGGCAGGGTTTTTTTTGGTCAAATAAAAAAGCAAGCTTTAAAAAAGATATTTCAGCTAAGCATTATACTCTATTATGTTCTCCATAATTACACTTTGTAGGTCTGACAAGAGAACACTTGCTTGCAAAAAATTAATCCAGAAAGGATGTAATCCAAATATATCAAGATTAATAGTGGGATTGAAATTTTGCTCTCAGTAACTCCTTTTAAGACTATGAACTGCAGCATAAATGAGGAAAGACAGTACAAGATTTATTCCAATAGAGAGTTCCTCTTTTTTTTTAGGATGGAATTAATTATGAAGTACAATAACCAAGGCTTATATCCTAATCATTCCTGTGAGAGTCATTTTATATTACAAATTTCATTTTGGGCACTTAACAAGAACTGCGGCTTTAGATAAATCTGAAAAATTTGCCAATAAAACTGATTCTCCTAATGGACTTTTCCAGGACAAGACACGGTCAAAATATCTTAAATCAGCTTCTCTGGAGGAACCTGTCAGGTCATTGAAAAAGACTAGTGTTAAGTGCTCTTTCAGCAAAGGGACACAAGAGGTCTTGCCGGTGTGTTTGTGACAATTCAGGGCAAGGAATCGTACTCTTGACTAACGCAGCTGCAGCTCTTAAGAGTAGATTGAGCTGCTTCGTGAGAAGTTGAAAGAGAGCCAGCAACTGCCAGTGGCCCTGCTCCACGAGGACAATGAGGTCTGCTGCTAGTCAGCTCTCACAGCAGCAGCCTTCAAGAGAGTCAGGTGGTGGAAAAATGCGAACAAGGGTGAGAAAAGATATGAGAACAAAGGTGAGAAAAGATGTGAGAAATGGAATTAATAATTATATGCTTTGAAACAGAATGCGTTAACTGTTACCGGCATCCAGAGGGGTTTGCTGAAGGGCAATACACAAGTTCCTTTTTACCTGAACGTGAGGGACTGATTGATCAGGGGGGTTGGACGAGGTGACCTTGAGGGGGCTCTTCCAACCTCAACCGTCCTGTGATTCTGTGGCTTGTCAACAGGGCTAAGTGACAGAGGGCCAAGCTCGTGCCCCGGGGGGAGCCTGGGGTACCTTCAGCTCCCTCCCTGGACCTGGGACAGTCGCTTCCGAGACAGCCATGCGCAGTGCTCCCCGTGAATCCCCCCGGCATCGCCCCAGCAGGCAGGGTGGCAGAGGGCAGGCTCCAGGGAAGTTCTGGCAGGCCTTACGTGGGAGCATAAGGCTGATTAGAGTGGGGCCAAAGGCCTATCCAGCTTATGGTGTCCTTCCCCACAGACTGACATTTCAAGAAAAGGAAGAACAGGGCAATCACATAATGTCACTTTCCCTTAATACTCCTCGAACCTCTGATGATTTTAAGCTGAGGGGGTTTCCTGAGTCTGTTGTTGTTTGCCTATTTAGTAGCCTACAGTGGATTCCCCAATTATACTATAAGTTATGAGAAGAGATACTAACTTTGAGCTTGGATCTCATTAGCTTATGTATTGGGTTTGCATGGCAGGGGGACTATAGGGGTGGCTTCTGTGAGAAGCTGCTAGAAGCTTCCTCCATGTCTGATAGGGCCGATGTCAGCTGGTTCCAAGACAGACCCACTGCTGGCCAGTGCCGAGCCCATCAGCAACGGTGGTAGCGCCTCTGGGATAACATGTTTAAGGAGGGGAAAAAGCCTGCACAACACCATCAGCAGTCAGAAGAGAGAAGTGAGAATATGTGAGAGAAACAACTCTGCAGATGCCAAGGTCAGTGAGGAAGGAGGGGGAGAAGGTGCTCCAGGTGCCAGAGCAGAAATTCCCCTGCAGCCCATGGTGAAGACCATGGTGAGGCAGGCTGTCCCCCTGCAACCCATGGAGGTTAACGGTTGAGCAGATGCCCACCTGCAGCCCATGGAGGATTGTGTCAGAGCAGGTGGATGTCCCAAAGGAGGCTGTGACCTTGTGGGTAGCCCACGCTGGAGCAGGTTCCTGGCAGGACCTGTGGAGAGAGGAGCCCATGCTGGAGCAGGGGAAGAGTATGAAGAGTTTTAAGGTTTAGTTTTTATTTCTCATTATCTTACTCTGTTTTGATTGGTAACAAATTAAACTAATTTCCCCAAGGTGAGCCTATTTTTACCTGTGATGGCAGTTGGTGGACGATCTCTGTCTATCCTTATCTCGATCCACGAGCTTTTCATTATATTTTTCTCTCCCTCGTCTGGCTGAGGAGGGGCGTGATAGAAATTCTTTGGTGGGGCACCTGGTGTTCAGCCAGGATCAACCCACCATAGCTTAATGTTATTCCCCAGTTCTTGCTTGGGCAAATACAGTGAAACTCATCCCTATCAGCTTCTAACTCCATTGAGGATTTGTAGACCTCTTTCCTACCTACCTTACATTGTCTCTTTTCTGAGCTGAAGAGTCCTAAACTATTTAACTCACAAGGTTTTAGATCCATACCTTAGATCATCCCACATGCGTATCTCTTGACCTATTCCACTTCTTGTAGATCCTGTCTGTGATGAAGAGACCAGAAGTGCACAAAATAAACAAGGTTTGGGTGAACCATGGATTTCTACAATGCCAAGCTGACGCATAGAATTATGTATTATGATTCATTGTGGTCACCACTGAGCAACATAGTTTTGTACACAAAACTGTGACAGGATTTCCCCATGGGCATTACTTCACACTTGCCAACACTGAATTTCACCCTCAAACATTTGTGCTATCTTGCACACCTTTCAGTATGTAAGCATCTCCTTGGAGAAACACCACTCAATGTAGACCTGATGTTATTTTAAACACTCTGAAATGGAAAAAATGAGAAAAAATGATTGAATGACTTTAGGATGAGCTCTGGCCCTCTCATGTATCAGCATAGATGTAGCCCAACAGATTATGAACTCAAAATGGAGCATAGTCATTCTAGGGAACTTTTATCGAGATGCCACCAGACCTGACTGTCTCTGCCCAGTCCTCCAGGGCTCCCCCAACCCGGCCCAGGACCCCAGGTCCACTCCCCAGGGCCATCAGCTCCTGCCCCAGTGATGTCCCAGCAAGGTCGGTCTCCAGCTACCCACAGACCTGCCCTGCCCTGCCATGGAACCCCTGAGCCAGGCCCACCTGTGGACCCACATCTGGCTTTGGCCCGTCCCCAGGGCCCAATGGCCAGAGCTGGGGCTGCTCTGGTGCCTCCAGCTGCCCTATGCCTGGCTGGGGGTGGGATGGGCCCTGGCTGTCTGGTGCCTTCAGAAATGCATTAAAATTTAAAAATATATCTATTTGGTACACCTATTGGGCAAGAAGAAGGATCCCAAAGTAGCCAACATCTCATTCAGGTATTGCTACTTTTAAAATTTGTGTGAAGGGGGTATGTCAGAGACAGTTTCTGAGATACACATACAAAAAGAAAAAATATGAACAGCTATGCAAAAAAAAAAAAATCAGTCTTCAAAATGCTTGGAAAAAACAAGAGACTTAAAACAATACAGGAATCTAAAAAAGGCTCAATAGCAATGGGAAACCGATTCATTTTATTTCATAAGTTGGTTTCCCTGCCCTCTTGTAAGCTTGAAAGTTTCTCACACATGGCAGATGCAAACAAAGGAAAGAATCTTAAATCATGTCTTTTTTTATAGTGGGCTTTTTTATTGTTATATATACAAAAAATCCAAGCACATCATAGAATTAAATTGCTGAACAATAGTTAAAACAAAAAAAAACACAAAAAAAATAATCCCAGATTGAAACAGAAGTCTATACATTCACGTCTTCTCAGTAAAATTAAGTTAGCCACAGAGGCTAAGTAAGCATGTCAACCAGGACCCATATTCCCCAAACCAAATATAGACATGTGCTTCTCGATAATGTCTCAAATGGCATTCTAGATATATATGTGTATATAGTTTTTACATCTATGTATGTATGGCAACTCACACCCACTGACCAAGGAGGGTAGAAGTCTTGCTACCTTACGGTGTCCCAGAAGGACGTGTTTCCAGTGTCAAAGAACAGTATGTTGGGTCACTTTAATGATTTCTCTTCTTCCTCTCTAAAAAATGCCTCCAAAACGTCACAGTATACGTTGTTGGACTCAAAAGATTTCAGTCACAGGGTTCTTCTCTGTATTCCTTTCTCAAGGAACAATCCTGCTGGGATTCCCAAACGGGAATTTTGCCTAATCTGATCTAACTAGAGATTACATAATAGAATGTCATGAAGAGGTACCTGAAGGACACATCCTTCCTATTCCTTTTTAGACAATGTCAGAAGAGGAATGAAGGGCTATGAAGAACTGCATGAGGCTGGAGAGAACATTTTCAGTCAGTTGTGAGCATCTTTTTCCTCTTGCAAAAAAAGCAATTCAGTATTTTTCAAAATATAGCAGTTGATGTCCAAAGTGCAAAGTTTCTGCCCTTTTGGCTCTATTTGGTGTCAGTTACAGTTCAGTCACATTGCAGTGCTTGAGGATAAGTTTTGAGATAAAACAGAGTGAAAATCTGCATTAGAACTAGGAGATGTAATGGTCTGCATTATAAAAATACTGGGATGTTTAAAAAAAAAAAGGAGGAAAAAAAAGGAGAGCATTTTCCGTATAGCCTCCAAAAAAGTTTCTGCCACAGTAAAATGTTGTAGACAGTTTTGGTGGTGAGAAAGACAGAATTCTGTGACAGTGGATAGTGAAGGGACTTGAACAGCAAGGTGAAACAATGCACTGCTAAATTAATACACAGATTTGCAAAACATAAGTTAACTAACTGAATTTGTGCCTGAGAGATGTGGGATGGCTTAGGAAAAGTCATCCTTCCTTCTTTGGAGATCCTGGTGCAAGCAGGCATTTTGGAGCATGTGCTAGTGCTGACACAGGAGCTCAGAGCCTCAGACTCACACGGGAACATACTTGGTGGGCTCCTCTCTATCAGAACACTCGAGGGGATTTCAAGTAGCAAGCCCACCTCATGGCACGTACGCACCCAGCACACAGGCTGGTAGTGCAGGGTAGCTTCCAGGCAATTTGATGGGAAGGTTTGGATGGTTCACATATCACTAAGGTTGGCCTTGTGGGCAGAAAATGTGCAGCTCAATTAAAACTAACACTGTGAAATGCCAAAAAACACCTCAGATGGCTTTTGAAAGGTTTTACTATGTTCACTCACATTTTTCCTGCTCCAATAGCTGACAACACTTTAGCAGAAGATAAGATGTACAAATGCCACAGTTGATGTTGTGGTTATCCAGGCTCTATCAGAAAGAAATTTGTGGTGATTAGTGGTGGAAAAAAGGCAGGTTTTAAGGGCCTTGGGTGTTGTCTTTTACTTAGGCACAGGAGCTCAAAAATCAAGATAGCATTGTGGCGTCTGAACCAGCTATCCACGATGTTGAAGACAGCCTCCTACTCAGCGTAGGATGGAGTCACAGCGCAGCAAAAGGATACCATATAGCTTTGTCTCGCTTGTGAGGGGAAACTTATCTGGCTCTGTCGGATCTTTTTTGGCTCTTCACCGTCAATGAGGACCAAAAGTAGGTAAAAAGCTGTCAATACTACAGGAAAAACTTTGCTTTTGTCTTTTCCCGCTACATATTCTGTAGCAGTCGTCTTTCCAACCGCACAGGCAGTTGTTGAGATGTGAGAAGAATTAAAACATGGCACATTATATACAAACACGCTGGAGAAGGATACTTCAGAGAGGAGTCCCAAACACAGGACTGCACAATCAACCTGCTGTAACCTATTTCCAGGGCATTTGGTACATCTTCCATTATCAAGCCTTGCTTTCATATTTTTTCTTCTTCTTTTTTTTGTTTGCCCGCTTCAAAGAAGTGTGTTTCTGACATCTGGCCATAGGGACAGGTTTTCATCTGTTTTCTGCTGGCATGGAATCACTCCAGTCTGTGGCTGAATTCTCATATAACCATCTGAAAATCTGGTTAATAATCTACACCATTGCCATAAGGAAGATAAACCCACTGTCTGTGCACTATTAAAACTAAATTCCCTTCTGAGATGGATGGTGCTTCTGTGTATAGCCTATAGTCAATTGGTGAAAATGACTTGCTGATACCAATCACATACAAGCAGCAGCATTATGACTGTAGAAGGTTGACATGAGAAAATCTCTTTTCTCACCTGGTCTCCACTGTCCTGAGAAGTTAATAACTTCAAGAAATGAAAATATAATCCACTCAGCAGCTGAAGTAGTCTCAAACATTGTAAGTTCTAGCTTCCCTTTTATTGCATGAGATATTTTGCTATATAAAATTGAAATAAATAATATGAGTCAACCTAACCTTTTCAAAGGTTAGTGTGGTTTGGTTCTGATAAACACTTGGGTGAGTGTTGTGGTGAATTCACAGTGGCTATGCATTATGCATTAATGGTAAAATGACAAGCTATATTTATTGATTCTTTTATAGAAATACAAGAGAGAAAATATACATTAAAAAACAAAACAAAACAAAACAAAAATGAACAAACAAAAATGCAAACAAAAATGCAGCACATTGCTTAGAAAAATAACTCCCCTACTCGAAGTCCAACTTCAGTGTATGCTCTATTCCATATATAGTAATATTTCACATTCACTGAGAATCACAAACTTTTGGTTGGACAACTGAGATCATACAACCTGAAAGTAATTTTTGTTTGAAACTTATCCCTTGGTTTTATACAGTAGGACTAATTCCAGGCCAACCTCTGACTATCAATGCTGGGTTTGCTTCAGTGCCTTTGTGAATAAACTCAATTCCTTTAACGCTTCCATTTCTTACCAGAAGATACTGAAGTAGGATGCGCAATGTAAGTATGGATTGAGTTCTGTCACTGGAGCATGGTATTTTGAGGGTAGCCACTCAAAAAGAAATGTTTTCTGTGTCTACTCTTCGATCTCAAAGGTGCCTTTCTTCTGGGGATGTTGAAGGCTAAAAAACACTTTCCTGCCTTTGCAGATAGACGTTTACTCCCTCTAACCCATCCATAGGTCCGCTTGACATCGACCTGGCTGACATGGTCCTGCCAGAGAATAAACTTTCCCTTCTGGTTTCCAAACTGTCACTGAGCAGTACGTTTGGGCGAAACACTTGCATGAATTTCTGGTAGAATTCCTTGGATGCAAAATAATAAATGAAGGGATCTATGCAGTTGTTGAGGCAACTGAGGCACAAGGAGAGCTTGTAGGCAGGGTACAAACTCCTGCTATAAAATAGACGGATGATCATATGCGCGAGTAGGATAAAGTTATTTGGAGCGAAGCAAGTGATGAATACCAGAAGGACTATCAGCGCTAGGTATATGGATCTTGTCTTCTGCCTGTTACCATATCTGCTTGATGTCTGAATAAGCTTCCGAATGGTGCCAATATAGCATCCAACTGTTATGACAAAAGGGATCAGGAAGAGCATAAAAAACAGTGTGAGGAGAAAGGCTACCCAGGCTGCGAAGCTGGGCAGCATATCCCATTTGAGGACATCAAAACAGGTTACAATCCCCAATTCTTTCACTTCATAAGTCAAATCTGTGCTTTCTAGTGGGTAGAAGGCTAGGAGCAAGAAAATCCACATACCTAGGCATGCAGCCAGGGCATATCTTTTTCTTCTCCACTTGATCAACTTCATGGGATGTACCACACCCATGTACCGCTCGATGCTGATACAGGTCATGGTCAGTATGGAAGAATACATATTGGAGTAGAACATCACGGTCACGAGGCTGCAAAGAGTCTTGCCAAAGCTCCAGTGATTCCTTTGGATGTGGTAAGAAATCTGGAAGGGAAAGCAGCAGGCCAGCATGAGATCTGTGATGCTCAGGTTGATCATGAAGATAACGGAAGGTGTTTTGGGTTTGATGTGCCAGCAGAGCACCCAAAGGGAGAACAAGTTGCCAGGGATACTGATCATAGCCACCAGTGAATACACAACTGGGAGGGTGATGGAGATAGCTTTATTCTGGAGCATTGCCAGCGTTTCAGCGTCCAGGTGGGATCCGTTTTTAGCCATTATTCAAAAGGGGGTTGTTGATCCCTATATGCCAACCGGATCATGAACACTTGGCTTAAAAACCTAGAGGACAAAGTCCAGAGAGAAAATAAATATGTCAAAACAGAAATTAGGAACATACTTCTTCTATTAATCAAACTAAGAATAAGACCGACGTAGTTTCACAGATTACCTCTGAATGAATGGAATCCATTAAAATTAGCTCCTGAAAACTCTCTCCTCCTTCCAAACGATGGTAATGTTTTACCAGTCTTATTTCTTCCTAGCTTTGAACTGCTACTTTTTCCTTGCTGAATGACTTTCTGATACTTTTTGCTGTCTATATGTTACCACACATCTTTTGTTATTGTAACATAAAGAAAATCACATATCAGAAATAGAAATTAAATTGATGGCTGCATGAAAACACTATACTATAGGATCTCCATGAGCTAAACACATCCTATCTATTCTAGATGTCATGACCTTGCTTCTTGTAGTGTACAATATTTTCTGACTATCTTTTTCCCCTCAACTAAACAGTGATTCATTCCAAGTAAGTGCTGGATAGTTTTTTGGGTTTTGTTTTTTCAACTGGGGAAAGGAGAACATGGAATCAATTGTACTTGGCATATTCATGATATAAAAAAGAATATAAGGAAAACACCATGCATAATCGAGAACCAGGGACAGATTGCAGTTGCTTGCACTGGTTTACAGGCTGAAGGGACCAGCCAAAAGAAGTAACAAGCCCTCTTCTATCAAAAAGAAAAGCTGTTGAGTTTCAATTTCTGCAAGATGTAAGTTGTTAAAAAATGTTCTGTTTGCAGCTGTCTAACTGGCATCACCTGTAATTCTGCAAAATTATTTTCAGTTTTGCAATCTGCAAAGCAAACCCATGCTTTCACTGTCTGGCCTGTACAGATCTTTCTTAGCATACGCAATAGTTTATGGTTTACTTTATTTATTTTAGGCAGTGTAGCAGTATTTAGCAGCTGCCAGCAAGAACTCATGCCTCAGTGTGCTACAGGCACACGTGTTAACTTTCATTAAGCTGCCAGTACAAGGATGCAAACTTACAAAAGAACAGGGTCGAAAAAGTGAAGAAATGGCAATGAAAGACTGGAAAGACAGAGGACAGAGCATCAGTAAGTTCTGTGAAGAGTGGCAACAGGGGCCTGAAAAGGCTGCCAGGCCAAGCCAGCCAGTAACTCTGGGCACATCTGTGCTGTCTAATAGAAAAGGTGCAGAGAGGGGGTTCAAGCACACACTCCTCCTTGTGGACTCTGATCACCTGCACTGTTTAACCCAAGCATCTCTTTGCAAGACACGCCTGTGGTAGGTGGTTAGATTTAAAAAAGCGTAGGTGTCAGTCAGTTGCTGTCACTTAATCTCACATCTAGTTAAATAAGACCTTTAATTGTGTGGCCATAGCCTATGAGCAATGCAACAGTTCAGTTCTTAGACACGTCAGCTCTCAGTGCTAGCTAACTCTAGCTGGAAATAGCCATTCTGATAAAAACGGCGATTTCTGAGAGAGGCTCTTACTGAATAACTTGCTAGACCTTTCACAAAATAACTGTGATGGTTCCTGAGACCTGGCAAAGGTGAAGTCTCTGCTGAAGGCTGTAGTGCAGTAGAGATACTCCACACTCAAAATAACCTGAGTGCAAATGCAGAAAAAGCACAACTACAGCAGCAAGAAGCTCAGTGAGAGCTTATTTTTGTTGTTTCTTGATCTGATCAATTTGATGTAGTGCTTCAAATGTCCGGTAAAAATATTCAGAAGTAGTGAGAGCCAATATCAAACAAGTGATGTTAACTAATGTTGCCAGTCTTTCAGGAGCTTCTAGCTGAGCTGTTGGAAGCCCAGAAAAAGGCAGAAGAAAATAGGACTTGCAAAGAAGTCAGATGTGTTCCTCATATATCACGCACACGGCACAGAGCAAACGCATTCCAAGCAATTAGCACATCACATGATCACAACTGCAAAAATCCCATTGAGCCAAATCCATTTTGGATGAAATTCTGTTTTTGTCAGTGGAGCTATATCAAGAATGAAACTAACTCTACAGTTTTCAGAGGAACTTGAAAAAGCACTCACTGACACAACGCTCTCAGAAAAAAACCTCAATCTATTTCAACTCTTCTATCTATGTCTTACTGTATTAAATACCTATTCATGAACTGTTGCCTCAAAAATCCTTCCCAAGTGGCACCCGTTTGTGCTTAACCACCCTAAACTTCCCAAAACAAATAGAAAATTTTTATCTAGATTGCAGTATTTACAGACTTTTAATAAAAAGCCTTTGCAAGTGAAAGATATTTGCTCTCAGAGACTAAGGGACCTCATCCCTAGATACTATTCCTATAGAAATTGTATGTATTTGGGAGGTAGGAGTATAAGTGAAAATTTCCATTAAATCTGTCTCACTAGTCATAAAGCTATTGAATAACTCTTACATTTGGTTTTGTGTAAGGGCTAATCACTAATCCCTCAGTCTAATTCTAAACTTGCTTTTTCTTAAAGCACATCCCGAAAATAAGGTGATAAAAAAAATGCACACATAGATGCTGCAGTTTGCAAAACAATGTCAGGATTCATGGCCTGACTACGGGCAAATTTTGTGCACTTGTGGAACATTACCTTCAGTAAAACACAAGTGCCTCCCAAATGTAGGCACCTCATGAATAGGTGTTGAAAGGCACCAGACTTTGTGGTTGGGTGCCTACAAGAGCTCTCCAAAACGGGTAGGTCCCCTTGGCATGGTTTTCAAAAAAGAAGGTGTCCATCACAAGGAGCAAAAGAAGAACAGCACAATGGTTCCCTAGTGTCTTCTGCAAGGGAGGAGGGGCCATGCAAAGCACACAAGACTGTTGCAAGTCATTTTCAAGGGCAAATATCCTCTTGGGGAAGTTTGGAGTACAGAAAATCTTCCCTGCAATTTTGCCTTCTGTTTTGCAAAATCCTTCTGGGGCTCTAATCCTGAATTCCTTGTTCAGGAAAACCTGGGCCAGCAGAAATTCCTGCTCCGAGTCACCCTTACTTGTGATGCATCGCTTTTTAGATGCCCAGGTTAAGCTGCTGCAAGTACAATGTACAATTTCAACGTACTTTACCTCTCGCATTATTGCATCTACTTGGGTTTAGTTAATGCTATATTTATATTTTCATCTTGTTCAGGGTAGCATTATGTCCTTCCCTCACTGCAACCACAGCCTCTGTCTGTCTCTTGTGGTTTAACTTGAAAATGTCATAAACCAAGCGAGAAAGTAGTCTTTATGAGGATTAGAATTAGATTCCCCTTACATTTTATGAGTTGCTTCCTTTCAATTTCAGGTTTCCAACACAATTCAAATCAGTAGAGCTTGCATGGATTCTCTGCAAGAGAAACTTTACTGTGGGATAATTTTAAAACATCAACCCTCAGGTAAGGTTTCGTATGCCTAATCTGTAAAAATATAGTCCTGTTACATAAATATGCCTGTTAGAAAGACATGGTTTTGCTTTTATTTTGGGGCCAGCTATATTTAAACTACAACAGACAGATGCACACACAGGTAGGCAGAAACAAAAACTCAAAAAGGATTCTTTAAGTGAGAAGATCCAGCCTTATTGTCATTTATATCAGTCCCCAAGAAAGAGAAAAGTTAAGCTCTTCTGCTTGCCTCATTTCTGAAATATTTAGTGGATGGATGTATTTTAGTTTTGTATTAGGTACTAACAGCACCTGCAGCCTCTGGACTAACCCTCACTAAATCCAGGTAGGATTTTTTTGCTTCTCTTCATACTCACTGGCTCATGGCCCTCTGCATACAAAGCTCACTTGGAAATTCAGTAATGCCAAGTTTTCATCCAAGCTGTAACCATAAGCAAAGGCGACAGCTGCTTAGTGTCTTTTTGACAGGAATGGTGATTCCTTTCCCTTCAATTGACAAAAGATGAAAAATAAAACATTAAAGGATATACTGAAAATCAAACAGTAAAAAATCGGAAGAGGACTGTGTTATTTCTTGGCAATGGAAGAGTAACAACAGAGATATCTCTACTTTCTTTTTAGGGGATTACTAAATAAAGCTGATGTGTTTCCCCTCTACATTTATTCTCTTCCTGTTATTGGTATCAAGTGCACCTGTGAAAAAGACTGAAAAGCGTGTGAGCCAAATGAAGACCAGAATGACCATTTTATAAAAAGTTTTGTGATTCGACATGGAAAAATAAATCTCAAAACATATCAGGCATCAGAAAGCCTTCCAAAACATATTCTGTTTCATATTTTTTGGTTTACTACCTGTCAAAGCACTATTGTGTAAAAAAAAAAAAGTCTTACATCATAAATTCTTTGATGTTGTTACACTTTTGGAAAGACACCCTTCCAGTTAAGAATGTAGAATGGCATATTCCAGATTGCAGGAAAACTAAACTGAATTGCAATTTCAACTCAATTGCAGACAAATTCAGAATGAAGCAAAATGAAAGCACAGGTTTTATTGTAAGCACTTAAAGAAGTCATATTAACAGTTTTTAATCAATGTAAATATGGCTGAATAATTTTTTTTTTTCTCAAAAGACTACATTTTTAAAAAATAATTTAAAAATTATTTTTTACTTGCTCCATTTAATACTATTGCAAAGCAGTAACAAGAGCCAAAGGGTTAGGATAGTTTATGTTTACATAAATGTAGCTAAAGTTACTGAAAACTTAAGGATCCTCAGGGGACAGTGTTCCTGCTGGAGACTGTCTGAATTGCTATTGAGATGAAAGAATGTTAGACAAGCACAGAAAACAGACATTTAATTTCTATTGTAGGCTGAGTATGAGGCAAAGAAGGAGCGAGGAAGGCAAGGAGCCAGGAGGCAGTTATCTTCAGTTGAGGGAAAAGTGAAAAACACTTCGATATTTAGATACAGTAAGGGGTTTTAGCAGAGGAACAAGAAGAAAAAATACTCTTTTGTAACACATCTCCATTATTTTTGCTAAAACATCATTGATGTGATTCAGAGAAGCACTTCTGCAAATGTTCAGGTTCACCAAACTGAGGAATGTAAATGAGTGCCTTTCTGATTGTGTGTTCCTTAAACTGATCATGGGCTTTACCGAAAGAGGCTGCAGGGTTTGTCTGGATGGTTCTTTCTCACCCTTGCAATAAACTTTCATGCAAATTTTAGCTTGCAGGGTTACATCTCTACATCTCTAAAAGCCAAGGGTTTGGTTCACTTAGTCAAGATCTGAACATAAGTCTTCTAAGAAACTTCTTTCTATTGGGCCTTCCCTGTTCTTTTTGCTGATTCCTTTTTTTTTTTTCTTTCTGTCGATTTGTTCTGAGTATCATTATTGCAAGGTCAGAAACTGTTGCTGAGCCTGTACTTATGTTATCACAAAGGCATTATTTCACACTAGGCTTTAGCTTATCTTTTTTGAGAATAAATGCATTTGGGAAATGAGACTTCTACCCCCTGTGCACTTGCGTGTACAAGTGTTTCTGAGCAAAACCAAAAAACTCTGAAAACATCTAATTAGCTGCAATATTCCTGACCTATGTCATTAAACTTTAGAAAAATTAAACTATTTTTTATGTCTTATTTTTCACCAAAGATTATTCAGATAAAGGACATGAGAAAACCGTATGTGTGCCCTCACTGCAAAAGATTTTGACCATTTTACAATGAAACAGTTATATTATAATCAGTATATTAATAAAAAACCTTTGCGGAGACAAACTTAAGTCTTTATCTCAGTACACCTACTCAAAGTAAACCCTATGGTGGTTATAGCTCTGACCTCAAATAGTTAGGGCAGGGTAAAACAAGAGTGTCTTCTCTCCACAAGGATTTCACATTGAGACGTTAAAAAAACACGCTATTTTTTTCAGTTAGAAAATGTAGAAGCATTACCAGCTTTAGCATGGTGGAGGGGTGCATGTCTGTTGAGCTTGTTAGCTATATCAATCTAGACAAAACCAGCTTTATTCAAAAGTGAAGAAAAAGAATCCTATCATTCCTGCCTATTAGAGACTGCTTCTCTTCTCCAGCCTGAGAGAGTGCAAGTGGGTGGCTTCATCCAGATTCAGGCAACGAAGTCTTACTAAGTGTGAAATCTACATATACGGGTGAGAGACAAAGAAACATCAAAAAGAAATGCCCCAACTCTTCAGAACTTGCTAAGTAGTAAGATTAACTGTACATAGCTACCTTTACATTTCCTGGATCTGTCCCAGACTATGCAGTTTTGCTTATAGTTGAATTTTAGTTCACTTGAACCCTCACCTTCGCTAGCAACAAATTAGCAAAGTCAGGATTCTGTGCTGGTGTTAGCAATGTTCATCCTAATTTAGATAAGGTTTGCATAAACACAGCCGCTGTCATCTGCGTCAATAACTCCATTCAGAGCAAAACTAGTCAATGTGGTCTTTAAAAAGTTCATTTCTGCAGTAGTCAGGTTTATGGAAATAGTAAGGCTGTGGGCCAGTATTGACAAAAACCTCCCTGCATCTGAATTATGATTCTATGAATTTATGTGCTAGTTGCACTACAAAATGAAGCAGTTTACACTTTTCTTTATTGGCATGCAAGGCAGTCAGCTTTTAAAAATTCTGTGAGCAAAACTTTGGGTCAATTGAAGCCCTACTTGTATAACTCCACTGGTAGATTTTCTAGGCTGTTTTAAATTTCAGTCAGAGTCAGCATCCTCAACTGGATTTAAAGAGATTCCAGTTTATGGGCTAATAGCTAGAATATTATATATATGTTGGTCTTTCCTACATACACGGACTTTGTAAGCTGAATTTTTTCAAGTCTGATATTTTTCACAGGATTAGCAAAACTAAGGCAACCCTTTTTAAGAATTCAACGTAGCAGCTCTGGAATTCATTCTACAGGGCTTATACTCCTCTGCAGTCACTGCCCATGTGCATACTCTTATTTCCCAACAGCAGAATGTAACTTGCCTCTTGGTGAAGTAATGCTGTCGTGCACGTATCATGGAGGAAGAATGTGCATGCAAGCAGTTACTGAAATATTGCTGATACCTGGTATGGAACCTTGACTTCATTAGACCACAGTTTCTGTCAGATGGTGCTTGGCCATAGAGAACCAGCTTGCAAAGCTCCTTTTAACCATTCTGGCAGACATCCTGGGTAGTGTGGCGTTATCCTGTGCCAGAGGGCCCTCCTGCAGGTAGCTTGCCTTTGAGTTATGGCAAGATGGTGAAGATTTATGTTTTTATAGTACTTTGACCACAGAAAGTGCCTGATCAAGTCTAAATTTAAATAGCACATGAACTGATTTCCTTTAAATCGTTCGAATATTGTCTATGTTCAGGATTGACAAACAATGAGTTCCAGTCAGCAATTATTTCCTACTACAAGTAATTACCTCACATAGCTGTTGTGAAAGTCAGAGGAAAAAGTGTAGTCAATCATTTCCCTTCTGACCTAAAATGCCAGGAAAAGAAGTAACAGTTTGTTGGCACAAAGTGTTTGTGGTAGATAATATGACAGATTCCCAGCAGAATATCCCTCAGTCTTTAGAAAACTTGATGGGCTTTTATTGAATCTGTATAGTCTGATTGGCATTTTTGAGCCAAGGTATATATATACTACTTGAAATCTGTACTTTTGATCTTATCACCTTTCTTTTCTGTGAAACTCTTTTTGAATGTTTCCTTTCCTGTTCAGTCCAGAAAGGAATTGAGGTAGAGCTGCTTGCATGTTTTTTAAGATTATCTTTAGAGATTAAAAAAAAAAAAAACAAAGGCAAAAAAGCGCACACACTGCTTTTTCTTACATTTGCACTAGGGATATGACAGTCTGTATATGTTGATTGATTTAACATATGATGGAGTCCATAAAAAGGACAGTCAACCAAGATTTTCAGGTCTATCTGAAAGGATAATTTGACATGGTATTTGGGAAATGTTTTGAGCAAAGAATGTAGGGTAATTTTAACATTCATGTAATGTACTGGGGCCAGAAATTGGAAACAGTATTGTTAGGGGTGAATCAAAGAACTTGGATGTGCATTTAGGCTGTCTTCAGATAGGCCTTCTTCCATGACATCCACCAGTTGGTCTCAGTATGTACAAAACCTCTTACTACTGCCTAGATAAATAGATATGTCCCCAAAAATCTCATGCTAGATCCATAACAACTGGTGACTTGTTGTTTGAAAGCCTGTGACGGGCTGAATTATTATTCCTCTTGTTAAGTAAGATCTATATGAATATGCAACTCTTTTTCCAGAGCAGTAACATTAAGTAGCAGGATTTGGGTATAGCTGGCACCTTTCTTGCCTGGTCTTTGCTATAGCCATGGATTTAGCATCCAGAGAAATCGAAGTGTCTATTTTAGGGTGAGTTGGAAAGTATGGATGCCACTGACTGTACTGGGTGGATCTCCAGAGACTGTAACAGGCTCATATATAGTCACTTCCATTGTAAATGCAGGTGTTTGAAGCTGAATCCAACCCATTTTAAACATCCCGTTGATTCAGGTCCTGGTTTCCTGGAGGCTCGTAATTGCCTGGATTCTTTCAAAATCTCAACTAGTCCACTAAAACATAATTGTTGCGTTTCACACTTACACCCCTCATCTGGCACTTTAAAATCACCAGGCCAGCTTCCATGTGAAAATGAACTGGCATAGAATAGGACCAAATGCATGATTTGACCTGTAACTATCTCCATCCACCTGTGTATCAAAACCTACAGTCAGCTTTATGTCATTGTAAAACTATTTGTGTAGCCAAAATGCCATACCTGGGACTCAGAATAAAAAATAACTTGTCTTCTGTTGGCCCTGCTGCTGTACTGGCTCAGAACATCTCATTTAGCTTTTATTAACAGCCCACCTACAGGACTGACTGCTCTGCTTTCTCCTCAGATGCCTTCTGCAATGTGCTGGCGATGAACTCCTAGCAGACTGGACATTGTCGTGGCTCACACATCAGTTAGAAGTGATTCACACATCAGCGATAGTGAAAACAGGCTTGGCTGAAAAATACATGAGGTTGGGGGCTCTGTAGGAGCTAAATTGGCATGCACTTGGCGGCTTTCTTACATATCAGATGCTCTGCTTCTGACAGGGCAAGAAGAGCTATATGTACAGAAAGAATGAGCCTTGCTTCCTGTCAAACTGCACCTCTTACTGGAAGGCTTTGATACAAAAAAAAAAAGGCTGCTGGAAGCTCTTTTGTGTGGCTGGAGTTGATATTGTGTCCAGTCATTCCCCTGGATGCCCTGTCAACACCCAATGAAAATAGGTGACCACATGTATTTCAGCAGGAGAAGAGTGCCCAGGCTGATGAAGGGCCAGTAGGCAGCGGTGTATGCAACCCAACGCAAGGGAAACGTGTCAGCTCTCTGGTTATCTCCTCATTCCCTATCTCATTCCCTGGCACGTTGGACCATGATTTCCAGCCCTGCCTGAAGGGACGAGTGGTTGGGGCTCACCTCGGGTGATTGCATGAGGAATCTTGCACTGCCACAACTCTTCTGTATTACTGAGCTATGTATCACTGTATTTTTTCCTGAGTGATATTAAGTTGCCTGTGTCTTACAAGTGGTTGTGATTCTCTGCTGGAGAACGTGTCTTCATTTTTTCAATGCTGCCATCAGCAATCAATGGTATTCGAGCTACAACCATGGGGTACCCTGGGCCGATTCTGCCTTTCAGTTATAATCTGTATCACGATCAGGGCACGTTTCACCAGGACAGCCATGTATCACCTGCATCTGTCTTAAGAGGAGCAACATGCAGTACCGCCATGGAGCTCAGGGTTCTTTTGTCTTGGGACCAGTCCTGCGGGTCTGGTGTTCAATCAAGTCCCACCCAGCGAAGTGCAGGGCAGCCCCGGGTGCTGTGTGCACGGCACCTCGGAGCTCTTTGCTGGGGAGGGAGAAGCCCCAGCTCACCCTGTCCGAGCTCGTGCAAACTCACTTCGTTCACACGCTGGAAGAACTGAAAGTTGGCTTCTCTGCAAAAGCTCACGGCATTGATAACTGCAGCTGTGCTGCTTGTGGCAGGCACAGGATAAATTCACGTGTGCCTGAACAGTGCAGAGCCAGATGTACCCAAAGGCGCAGTGCACAGGTAACAGGAACCTCAGAAACAGCTAACTACAGGAGCAGATATACTGTCTGACCTAGTTTTAAAAGCAGTGTTATATGTGCACACAAAGGAAAAAGAAAGTGCCAACATAATTACTATTTTTTCCCTGACTTAACCATTTAACACTTTTTTTCCTGAGTTCTCTTCAGTTTGGCAATTTGGCAGCAGTTAGAGGTATGACGGGTAACATACAAGAAGTGGAGATTATAAAATGGAAAAAAAAAAAGAAAAAGATTTCTAACAAAAGCTTCTTGTTCAGTTTCTTTGTGACTACGTGAGCTATCACACTAATACAAAGAGATACAACAGGAATAGCACCCTGAAACCACATCTGCTATTGTTTCGTTCTTCTGAAAGTCCTCGAGTGCAGGTGAGACAGCAGGCCAAAGTTCAGCTCTTCAGCTGAACCAAACGGCAAGTGCCTTGTATTCAGGCTTTGGTCTTCCTCTCAAGGCCTCATTGCACCTCGGCAACTTAGATGCATAAATGGGACAAAAATTGGATTCTATCCTTGTCTAACATATTCTTTCTGCATTGAGAAGTATGTAGGTGCTCTAATTATAGTGAAGATATATGACTAGGTGAACGTGTTCTGCAGCTGGTTTTGTTGGGGGAGCTAGTCTCTGCTCTTATCACCAAAAAATACATTGCAACAGCTTGTTACTGGCTTTACCCAAGTTCCTCTTTATTGCTAGCAAAATGCCCTGAGCTACCTGGATCACTGCTGCTCTGTATTACTGGAATCTTGCCAGCTTGAAAAAAAAACAATGAAAGTGAAGATGTCGTGCTTTAAAGAGTGTTATTTATTGACCCGTGCACTCAAAATTAGTGTCTTAACTGTAATTTTTAAGACCTTGGTATTTATCTCCAACTTAATAGAGCTAATTCTAGGTATTCCATTTGTAAAAAGTCTGTATCTCACAATCTCTTCTACTACATGTATCTGTCGTCTGCTATTTTTAAACATGTGGGCAAGCAAAAACATTCTTGCAATGTAAGCAAAGGTGTGAATCCGTATCTCATCAGCCACTCTGTGTTTGTGATCTCTCTCATAAAAGCAAAGGAGGTTGCTTACCCCTCTGGATAAAGTTTTGTAAAACAGCTTGAGATTACCACGTGAGAAAGTGTATTCATTGCTATACCACAGGGGATACTATGCTACAGCCAATATACTCCCACCTTATGCCCTACTTTGTCTCTGCCATGAGTTGTCTGCTTGCCCACATGCTGAAGGTAAATAAACATAGCTGAGAAATTTTAAGTGGTGACCACAAGAAAGCAGCACAGGCTGGTATGAGGTGAGAGCATCCTTCGCGTGACCGTGATGCAGGCAGCGCCTCAGGATGGGGTACACCAGCAAAGTAAAGGAGAGGTGGAAAGCCATCATGAGGACATATAAGCATTCTTATTTATCCACCATGTAAAACTATTATTGTGTATGAGATAGCAGTATGATAATATACTAATGTAATATTATATATTAGACATAATTTATATATGTATGCTATAAATAATTTTCACTAGTACCACAAACTGAAATGCCTATGAAATGCATAACCAACACTGAAAGTGCTAGAATTTCTCTCTTTTTTCATGGGATGATGTTTTAGCCTGTGTTACTGATTCATCATATATATGTGTGCGCACGTAAATATATATGTACACTATATTATATATCTTATATTGTATGATAATATATAATAATATACGATATTATTTTCTTGTTTCATAGTATAGCTACAGTTGATAACGTTCTAATGTTTAAAACTTTTTTGTGTGACTACAAGAGAAATTTCAGCTATTTGGACATTACTGTTAGTAGGATAAACCTCTACATGACAGGAAAGCAACCCTACAGTAAAGGAGCTCCAAGTCCTAATGAAAAGGGTGCTTAGACAACATTTAAAGTTTAAGTTTCACTAGGTCCAAAACATTATAGAGAAAAACATGGGCTCCAGAGCTCAGCCAGTCTTAAAGAGGATTTCCTTATAAGGTAACACTTAAAACTCCAACATCAGGAAAAGTACACTAAGTCTGTGAAATGCAGTGACAAGGAGAAATGCACAAAACTGCATTCATTTTTAAAAATTTGCTTAGCTTGACCCCTAGACTGGAGAACTTAGAACTTTAATGTGTTTTCGTAAAATGAATCCACAAATTTAAATGCAAGCTTTAGCCGATTCCAAATGTCGCTATATACATAAGGTCTGGTGTGACTCAGTCTTCAGTGAGGTGCCACACACTGTGACAGCTAATTAATTGCCCTTAATTAATCATCTTCTGGCTGTGGATCACACTATTGAGGTTTAGCTGAGGTCTAGCTGGGGCTGGGATCTAACCTCAAGTGAAATATATGGCTTTGTCAAAACACGAAGGGTGCCGCTGGGTTGGCATGAGCTCTCAAAATGAGTCTACAGGACAGAGAGGAACTTGGCTGCGGTACGAATTCAGGTGTGGGAGAAGAAAACACAATATTCTTACCCTCTGGCACTTGAAAATGACAAAACAAACACTCTTCAACAGTTTAAAAGGAAAAGGAAATTGAACTCCCACTGTTCCACTAAAACCTACTAACAGAAAAAGTGAATGGAGTAATCTGGCAGAAAAGAAATACGCTGAACAAACCATAAAGGAGCAGTCCCACCACGGCTGAACAGTCACTGCCCTACTGAGGAGGAGTGACATTTAGTGACAGAGGAACAGCAAGCTGAAGAAAGAGCTCCTACAGATGGGAAGTCCTTCAGTGGCACGGATTAAAATATCACCTGATTAAAAAGAGAGAAATTGTAGCCCTTGGGGAGCTGATTATGGGCTTTATAGATATTTCAGTTTGTGTGAAAACTGCCCTTTGGAGACAAAGACTATGAAACTCATGGGATACATAAAGACAAACTCTAAGGTAGTTTTGAAGACTGGTAGAATTATGCTCTGATAAGATACTAATAACAATAAAGCAGTAGAAGACACTTCTTTGGAGGCAAAATTTGGGTTGTTAGGAGCCCCAGAGACCTCTAAGTGATGCGCTCTGAAATATTACTACATTTCTGCAGTTTCAGTGTGTAACTTGAAAATAGATGCATTGGAAAATGGTATAAATGTAGTAAGAATAAAGAAATGTTTGGTGCAGATAGCACCTATTCAGGAAAATATGGTTTGACCAAAGCAGAAAGAGGGGAAGGCTTCTGTTACTAAAATGTAAGGCTGCAGTTTTTAAACTAACGACTAGAGAAAGTCAACGGGCACAGAAAAGCATATCGTTCAGGGTGACACATACTTAGGGGTGGGAATGCTATTAAATCCTCTGAATTCTTAGAAAAAAAAAGACAGGAAAAGGTATTAATAAATCCAGGAAGGAAACGGACAAACAGTTTCTACATGTGAAGTGTATGAAGCAGATCACGTAAAACAGCCAGCCAGAAAAAAAAAAACCACCAAACCAGACATTTGTGTCTCTACAGATAGGTGAAAAGTGTAAAAATGCTGAGGCTGATTGCCCTGGTTTTCAGCCGGGAATCTGACCTAATTTTGGCATCTGAGAAGTCTGACGAAAGAAAGTAAGTGTTGGAAATGGTGCGGCCAGAGTGCACACTGATACAGCCCTGCCGAAATAGGCCATGTCGCTGGAGGATCGGCACTATTGTATTACAGGAAGCTTTGTGTCACATCCAGTAAACAATTCAGCTGCATCAACAAATGAGACGGAACTTCCATGGCCCAGAGGCTGTAACTGCAGGACTGTATCATCAGTCACAGAACGAGGACAGTAAATGTGGCAGCGATGTGCTTGGGATGGAAAAACAACTGTGAGAGCAAACAGTATGGAAATAACAAAACCCTTCAAGTAACCCTAAACAAACTGGGCAAATGTGCAAAGGTGTGATGCGTGTGGTCAGGCGCCACAAGTGTGACTCCTCATGGAAACTGCCTGTTCAAGATCCACAGGGCAGCTACTCGCAAGATTAAGAGAAGCAGCTCTTGATTCAGGTCTCTGACATCCTGAATCTCCGCAGTGGCAGGAGCACTGACCTGGGGTCTCCTGCTCCCCGTCAGGACACCCAAGAGCTTAAGCCTGTAGCCTATCGCAAATAAATTTCTACAACTTCAGCTGCTTAATTAAAAAAATAATATTCTATGTCTGTGCGTGAAGTTTGACCCTACCTGTGTTTAGTGGGTATGTCTAAGGAGACAGAGCTTCTCCTTTGCTTTTTTTTTTCCTGGATCCTTAAAGTGATCCTTAAAGCTGGAAGATACACACCAGGTTGTCCCAGCTGTTGCTTCGGGCCATTGGCACAAGCAGCACCAGATAACGCGACTGCACAGCAGAGAGGGGAGCCAGCTGGTGAGCCTGGCTCTTTGCTACGTGGGTACAGGATTAGGTCTTGGAGAAATACCAAAGGAAATTCTAATATCACTGAAGAATCCCTTTTCGTCTTGAAAACACCTTCTCATGACTCCAGAAGAGCAGATGCTCTGACCGAAGGTCTGAGTGTTGCCTGGTATTAATAAACCACATGCATTTGGGGCCATTCTTTGCTGTGGAGGTCAGCTGGCCAGGGACAGCCTCTGCCCACGCCATCAGGCTTCTTCAGCAGGGCAACGGCATGCAGCCTGCCTGTTCACAATGGTCCTGGCTGCTGAACCATGCTTGGGATCCGGTTGGGAGAAGTCAGCTAGCACAAACCAAATCCGCACCAGGGAGCCTTCTTGTGAGCTAGCGGTGCCTACTTGTGAGCTCCCTGGAGCTCATTGATCTATTAGCATTAATGTAAACTAAAAATACAACTTGTTGGCTCCACAGAAATGCGTAATAGATGGAAGTATCTGATGAGAAACTGGCAAGCTTGAAACCTGGGCTCTCGTGAGGGCTTCCCTGTTGACAGGTTTTGGTTCCCTTTTTCACTCTCTTGTAGTGCCATAGATCTCAAAGGAGAATTGCCACTGGGAGCTCCTTCACTGGCAGGCACCTGATGCTTTGGCAGAGGCTGGAATGTGGTCACAGCCCCCACAGCAGCCACCTTCTCTTCTGAAACCTCAAGGATGCCCTCAGCTTCCTGGGAGAAGAGATGGGACGTTGCTTTTGAAAACACAACCCGCCCCTCTGCCCGCTGTGAAGGAAGATCAGCACCAACTACATTCTCGCTTCTCTTTTTAAGAATAGCAGAGGTCATTTAATGATTGCTACTACTTTGCTCCCAGCTCTGTTTCGGGACCCATGGCTTGTGCTTGCTCATGGGAAGTTCAAGGGCTCAGGGCCATCTCAGGGTTTTCCCCCAGAACTGCCAAGCCTATGCTTTCCCCAGTGCTCAGCCCAATGCTGCCCAATGGAGTCACCAAATCTGACTAAGCCTGTTGGTGCCCAATGGAGTCACCAATGCTCATGGTAGTCACTTAGCATTACAGCCCAGGGGGGCATTAAAAATGTGGTTTGGCAAGCAAATGATGGAAGAAGCCAGTGTTTCGAAACTCATTCAGGGAACTGAAGGAAACAGGCCAAAGACCTTTTTATTTTAACATCTCAGCAAGTCTTTTATAAAAACATAAAGGCAATGTAAATTCCAGGAGATCAGCTTTAGTTTCCTTTCTTTTTCTGTGTGTGCTTCTCTGTGTCGCTTTGCTGCATTGTCATACGCATATACAGAGAGGGAGAGAGGAAGAAAAGCAGAGTTTGAAATAAATCTGTTTTCTTGAGGGTTGGGGGTTTGGTAAAGGTTCTGCATTGCATTTTCATAAAAAAGCCTGGAAAGGCGAAAGAAATTCTCACAACCCCTTCTACATCCATCCAGCCAGCCATGCAGATAAGCAAAGGCATAGTGCTCTAACATCTCAGATAGCAAAGATAAGCATGCACTGATAAAAGACATTTCATCACATGATGTGGGGAAAGTTTTGTACAAGTTAGGACTAGCTACACAGTGCAGGTTCCTCTTTCAATTCTCTGAAACTCTTTAAAAAAAATTTACACACACAGAAAACAAATTTCAAAAGCGGTTTCCTCAGTTCAAACCTCCCACCACTCCCACACCATCTCTATAGATGTTACCTCTAAGACATACTATAAACTACACATAAAAGTTACTTGTGCTTGCACGCACAGACTGACAGTTTTTAGAGCATTCTGTTACATCATGTTATAAACTACCCTACACAAAAACCAAGGACTGTTATTTTGTTTTGTTTATTTGTTTATTTAATGTTAAAGAAATCTCTACTTTTTTTTTTTACCAAGACTAGCAGAAAGCGAAGAGACTTCGCAATTCAGCTAAAACCTATCCTTTCTTTTTAAAGATTATACAATCACAACAGGAAATATTTTGAAATAGTCACACTAATCATAAGACAGGCTACTTTTTAGACTGAACATGTGTTTATATTAGTGTCCTATTTTTAGGTCATATCGCACACCAACTCCTTGCCATTGCCATTTGTATTGAAATTGTAGATGTAATAATAACTTTTGCAGCTTTCAAGAGTAATTCATTCTTGCTTTGTTCTTACCTGTTGTACTCAAATTCATAATCTAACAGAAGCAAAGACTGACAACTAGCTAGTTTACATTCAATTAAATTTCTGCCTCATGATTGCCTTGTAGTTATTGTCTCTTTTTTCTTGTTTCTTTAAGCACCTGCAGCAAAATAGTATTTGGAAAATATGCTAATTTTGGTTTAAGTCCTCAAAAGGAATTAGGCATCCAATATTTTTGAGGAATCACTCCTTAGCAGTAGCATTCCTGACACGTTTCCATGCTCCTTTCTGCAAAAGCAAAAGCAAGCTTGTCTTCTGCTGTCAAAACTGTCAATAAAAGTAGCAATGATACTTTGACCAGGAGATCAGTATGCAGTGACCTTTCTGCAATGGCACGATAGCCGTAACGCTCTGACTTCGTAGATTAGAGCAAGGATCCACCTTACTGAATGTGCCTGTGTAAAATGATGGCTCTGGCACCCCAAGAACACTTCTGAACTACTGGGATGAAGTGGACTGATGACAACACCCACAACGAGCTTCGTCATTATCACTCCTGAAGAAAGCCATGTCAATAAGGAGATGAAAATGCTGTTGACTTCTCTGTATCATTTTGTGCAGAAGCCTCCTTGCAATAACAAGAGAGAGATGATTAAGAAGCAGGACTTTTCTGAGAGTTGACAAGACTGTAGATGTGTCTTGAGGATGATAATCAGATCGTCTTCAATTCCAGTGCTCTCTCTTGCACTTGCTCGATGCTTTTAAAAAGTCGTTTTCCTAGTCTGGTTTAATTTTCTTTTTTTTTTTTTTTTTGCACTGCTCAGCTACCTCACTGATGATGAGTTAAGAAATATTAGTGTATTGCTTTGTAAATGCTCCCAAGTGTTAAAAGGAGAACAAGCAGCTTTTGAAATTGAGCATAGACCTGCTTTTATTGAACTGAAGAGCAGTTCAATAAACTCTAAGATGATGCTTATTTTAAGATGAAAACTGTTGCTGTAATACATTACCCATATATTTAGAAGATTTTCCATTCTTTTCTAGAATGCTTCCAGAAGTTAGATATGTTCTGTATCCAGTTTTACAGGAAGTATCAATCCAATTAATTAGTATTAATTTACTGGAATCAGTGGACTTGTTCTTAAGGTTCATTAACTATGTTTTTCTGAGACAAAGCATCAAGATCTTTTATGCTATAACCTCTGCAAACCTTTCAATGACTTCTTAAAACAATGAAGGAAGCTTGATGAAATCATTCAAAAATTATGACAGAAAGCTCTTGAATGAGTGAGGTTTTTGTGCCTTCTTTTTGAATGTCCAGTTCAAGACATATTCAAGGGACTGCATTTGTCAAAACTGTGTTCAGATATTTTTCTTTCTAAATTGAGCACTTCCTTGTACCTTAAACTGGGATACCCAAATAATGAGACTTCTCAAATAAATACATTATCAAAACAGAAAATACTTTACAAGAAGTGGTTTTTTTTTCTGCCCAAATTACAATAATGCAATAATATCCTAAAGGGAAAAATCTCTACAAACTGCAAGGTACAATAGGATTTTCTGGTTCTCAAATGTCTAAATAGCTCATATTACAAACTGGATATCTGATGTCTTGTTCTTGTCACTAGCCAAGCTCAAGAAAGTCACAGTTCAGCTGAAAACCAGTTAAAAGAGTTTCTTTAGAAACTGGGTGTGAAAAGAGAGTGTGGTTAGTTTTGCTCAATCACAAA
>VXAK01020088.1:76343-125576 GCA_013399435.1 Arenaria interpres | reverse complement strand
ATGGTTTAGTAATTTTTTTTATTGCTTATTTCTTATTTATTTTTTTGTCAGAGTTAGGTTGATGGTTGGAGTAGATGATCTTTAAGGTCCCTTCCAACCTAGACGAACTATGATTCTATTCTATGATTCTATGTGAGCAAATGAATCTGAAGATGTTTGGAGGAAGGCCCCAGCGTATTTTTGTAGCTCTAACTGTGACACTGCTGGACCACTATGTGCAGCTTTTTCTCCTACGTGACCTGGACTCCTTTGGGGAAGCTGTCCAGTGGCAGAGAAACAAGCATGTTTGGCGGACTGAGGGTAGAAGTTCAGTCCAAAAGCATCCACAGCAGCATTTTCCTTGGTCCTTACTGACCAATTCAGCACTGAAAAAATTCCTAAGAAGCAGCTAGGAGCCTAATGAGAAAAGAGAAAATTAAAAAAAAAATATATTTTTTCAGGAATTCTTTGTTTCCTATGTAATCTAGAACTATGGTTTTTGTGAAGAGAAAAGGCTCCTGCTAGGACCTGAAGCAAATCTTTCTCTGTGTTCAACTTCTTTTTCCCCATCTAATGTTGAAGAACCTTTAACCTTAACTTGAAGGCTTTGGCGGGAAATCTAAGGGTTTTGATTTTGAACTTAACAATGGCAGCTAGATGGCAGGTACATTTTCAAGTCTCTGAGCCCATGTAAGCCTCCAGAATATCAAAATATTTTGTGTTTCCCTGGTTCCCACGGCATGAGCTAATTTGTACTGGATTTCCTATCCTGCAGATTCCTCCTGATTCACCTCAAATATGGGGGATATTATTCACCTTCCTTGCCAACTCCCACACACATAGGGAGAGGTAGCCTCAGCTTCTATTAATATGCAGTGACCTGTTTATAATTTCTGATTCTAGAAACATAGCTGCAAATGTGAGTGGCTGACTCTTTAACGAGCCCATGGCTGAGAATGATAAGGGATACTTCCTGTGGGTTTCAGCTCCATCTATTGTTTTTCGTAACAATAGGGGAAAATGAAATGTGTTTTCTAAATCAGCAGTTTTATGACACGGCTAGTTTGCATTCCCTAATGAGGAAGCATTAGGGAATAGCAAAGCTTATAAAGGAGAAAGAACTCGAGCAAACAGGATAGAAATTAAGGCTACTACGTCAGTAATTGCAGCTCATTGAGCTACATTGAGTGCATTCACATTAAATTCTTTGCTAGGCTGGTTTTCTTCATCACACATGTAGAAGCCTCGCTTGACACCACCTGCCTCCCCCATATGAAGGCGTGCACTGTCATGAGCGTGAAACCCTGAAACCTTTCTCCACGTGCAGCAAGGTCCTCCTTCCCTGCAGAAGTCCCCAGCTCCCCCTTTCCAGATAAACCGTGCTGTCCCTTCCCTAAGGGGACAACAACGGCAACAGCTGGCACCACGAACATCCTCCTGCTCCTTCTAGAACGAGGCAGGAGCAAACAATTGCTGTCACAGGGACGGGAAGAGGAGCAGCAGGAGGGATGGCCAACCCAGCCCCTCTTCCAAGCGCCTGTGACGCTCCTCTGGTGGTGTAACTTATGCCGGGTCAACTTCAGAAAAATCAAATTTGCTGATTTCAAAGCCTTTGCTCCTTATCTCCCCTCTCTCTGGCTTTGCTTTCAGCAGGCTCTGGCTGGATGCAATGTGGGGCTCCGTACATTTTCAAACAGCTGCAGGGCACACAAAACTGAAGTGTGCCGCTCCCAGGGCAGCTGAGACTGTGACCGGGGCACTCTGAGAGATCTTCAGGGACCTGTCCAGCCTCTGCTGTGGCTGTCAGATGCAACAGAAACTAGGGAGCTTTGACCACCAGCCGGGACCTGCCACGTCTTGGCCAAAGCCCGGGCACAGGCTAGCACCACACTGCAGGTGTGCAGGAGGAATTGCAACCCAAACACTTCCCTCATCCTCCTCGTCACTGTCACTTTGCTTGACTCAGACCTGGCCAGTTGTACAAAATGGTTGGATTAGCAATGAGCAATTTCTCTTAGGCTCAGCTACAGCTTGTTACTACCTTCTTGTTAGCTAAAATACCATTTCCTTTTCATCTTCCCCTACCCTGTCAGGCCAGATAAGCGTGAGTTGAAAGCTCCAGTGCTAATCAACTGACACTGCAACAGTTTTGTGGATAAGAATCATATTAGCTGTGTAAAAGCTGCCAACCCTTGTTGGCTGGATTTCTACCCTTGAAGAGAGAGGCATGGCCTGGAGAACAGTCTATCCCTGAAATAGCTGTCCTGAAATAAAATGAAATCTCTTTCTAGAAATGCCCATCTCTCCCCAGCTGACAAGATTAGCCCAGACACCTACATTTTAGACTTTTTAATTTACATGAGCTGAAGTAAACTCAAGGGTATTTTAGTGAGTTAAACTCATTACTGTCATTGCTGAGCTTATATTCAGTATGTAGCTTCCCAAAACTGGCCTTGGTATACTCAGTATATGAAACTAAATTATTGTACAATGAAGCTTAGATGAAACCTGATAACAGACGAGGATAAAAGTGGTTTTCTCCCCCGCCATTTCTCATAAAGAGAAATAACTATTTCATTTCTGTGGGTGTACAGTTTAGAACAATTGAAAACATGAATCCAAGTTAGTATCAACTGGTGCAACTGATGCTTTAGCAGATTAAGTCTAGGGTATTGCTAGCTATGCACATAGATCTTTCAAACTAAATGTGGAAGGATTAGAGCATGGGTCCAGAAAGTAACACTGTAATGTTTTTTCTTTAGCACTTTTACATGGAGGTTCTACTGCCAGTCTCTAGATCTAGAAAGCCTAAATGTGAGAAATACTAAGAGATTGTTTTAAAAATCAGGTTGTTTCCTAAATACTTGCTTGATGGGCTGTCATTCACTGAGATTCATACCTTCAAACCTTTTTCTGCAGCTATGGGGATGAAAAGCTTTCTCTTAAGAGCAAAAGAAGGGGAAGAAGAAAGTTCAAATTTTAATTAAAAGGAACCAATTAATGCAATTAAAAAAATATCTGAGGTAATCTCAGGTTGAACCTAAACCAGTTCCATTTATCCACAAAAAAATTCCCTCCAGGGGAAAGAGGAAAATCCAGCATCATCAGCCATTTCAAATATGATTGTGTGGAAGAATCCTAGGCAGCTGCACTGACACAGGAGGAGCCATGCTGCTGGTGCAAGATGTAGGTGAATCCTTCTCTGAAGGATATTGTTGCAGCTGCAACATGGAGATATACGCTGCTAGCTAAATGTTTCCAGATCAACAGGAAAAGCCAAAAGGAAGGCAATCATTTATTAAATGTAAAATGACATTTTAAAAAGTAGTTTGGAATGTCAAACTTGTGGAAACTAGGAGATAACAGCATGAAAATCACTTTCCTTCGGCACAAACATTGTGAGAAAGTTTGCACTTTAACTACATAACCATATTCCCCCTTTTCCCTTGTGCATCCACCTCAGTCGGAGAATGACTTCTGCTAGTCTACCTTGGCTTTACTTGCCTGTATGGATGTAAAGGACTACTAATGCCAATCACACGTGCCATAAAATCAGGTTTTGTAGATACTGCTCATCAAAGCAGCAGCTGGGTTTATGCAGTCCCAGCCCCACAATCCAATTTCTTCTGTATCTACTTGTTAGCACAGCCACAGTTCTGGCTCAGTGTTTATAGATAATCAGACTCAAACATTTGCAAGGAGATGAGCCTGGAGTACACTTCACTTTACCTGTGCCCCATCCTTCTGAAACCCAGAGAAGGGAGGGAGACTGGGATAAAGGTTTGGGGACTTGGCTAAGCCTGTGCCTGACCGTGAGCTGGGGTGTGGGTGCATCTGAAGCGCAAGTCCAACTATAGACAAAAGGCAAAAAACTTGTCCAGCAATTGCCATCATGCACGTAGGATTTGGAAGCTGTAATGACGCGTAGCTACCCACCAGGTGGTGCCGCGCAAGTAAAAGAGTTACCATCAGTGGCTTACAAGGTCCAGCAAAGACTTTGTGCTCCTCCAAACTCTCTAGGAATCTGAGTTATTCCACATATAAGCACTCTTTTTGGCTGTTTGTTTTTGGTAGTAGAAATCAAGCCCAGGAGATAATTCTTCAAACTCTGTTGCTTCCCTGTTGTTTGGAGCTGTATTCTATTTTTCAGAACACAATGTAAAGTAAACATGAAGGAAAGAACAAGACATAAATTATTGATATAATTCGTACATTTTTTGACACTCTCTCCATTGAATTATTTTCCCTCAGTGTTGAAGAGCATGTATTCAGTCCTGAGATAAAAGTTTCAGTTGATGTTTCAGTGTTGAGAAGATTGTGCTTATCAGCAATGAGCAGGAAAACTGTTGTTATAAAAACGAAAAAGTTTTGGGTCTTAGTCAGCAGATACCAAGACTGAGAGCACACAGCTTGGGAGAGAAATATGTATGTCTGCTGTCCTAGAGTGGGAGGTGAGCTCTGGCACCCAGTTATACTCTCTCTTTCTTCCACTTGTCCTCACAATTACTTTTACTAGCATGCCTTTTCCCTCACATGTCTTAACAATCTTATTTAGACAGTAAAAAACTGAAAAGCAGGTTATCCTCATCCTTTGGCCTTCCTTCTCCTTCCTGAACTCCCTGAGGAGGACAGTTGACTCATCTCTACCAAGCATTTAACTTCCTTTTGTCCCTTTCCATTTGACTCACTCCTGCCAAGATATCTACTGTGTCTGACCTCCCCTTCTGGATAGAACTCACCCACAGGGCTGAGCAGCCACAAGCAGCAGAAAAATCTGGCATTTCTGGAGGCAGGAGTTACATAATGCAGTACAGACAGAAGGTGAGAAGGGATTCTCCATACATCCCACTTTTGGGGGGCTTCTTTGGACTGCTTGGTGCTTTAATGAAAGTGGGAGGAAGAGAGTTGGGAAAAAGTTGCTGAGTCCTGATAATTTCACCTAGGTAGACCCAAAGTTTTCAAAAAGCTTAAAAAAATTTTATGAAGAGTCTTAAAGCCCAAGAAGCAATGGCCCACAGTACAGTTATCAAAGTTCAGTATTGTCCAATGAACAACTTCAAAGTGAGCCAATCCTGTTCGCAAATGCTACAAGGAGTCGGTCCTCGTGCAAGGCATTGCGATAACACGAATATAGCCATTTCAAAGTAGGTTCCTAAAATGCCTAGCTGAGGGGTGACAGAGTTTCCAGATGTTGGAAACAAAACACCTGCACCTGCCTCAGAGCTCCTGGAACATCCTCTGTCCCAGGCTTCACCTCAGAGGAGATTCTTCGGTGAAGGTGCCTGAGACTTGAGAACAGAGGAGCAAGTGCCCACATCTCAGCTAGACGAGGGCTGCCTCGGGTTGAGTGGGGTCGTAGCAAAAAAGACAGTGCTGAGTCAGTTTTGGATTCCTGAGGCTGAGGTGGAAGCACCCGCTGAAAACCCCTGTTGTTCATTGTCAGGGAATTGCTGCTGAGACATGGCAGGAAGAACATGTTTAATGCCATGGCTTTGACGTTTGACTGAAATGGCAAGTTTCTGACCCCCAAATGAAGGGTTGTAACTGAAAGATCATTCCCACATTACTGTATTTGTGACAGTAATAAAGCACTTGAAACACCTCTGAAGAAAGGGACTTTTTTGCTCTGACTCAGACCAGGTGCCATAAGACTTTTCATCTTAATGCCATGGCTTCATGCTGATTTTATGCTGAACTTTAATCTCATAAATACAATACAAGGCAAAAAATAGTGTTTGTATTTCCTTTTGCTGGGTGTTCCTCACTAGTGAAGACCATGAGTGATTTTTCAGCTGTTTCACAAGCAGGTTTTGAAAAATGGACTTTGCATCACCTGCATGAGAAGGCAGAGAAGAAGGAAGCACTGAATTGTAAATTATTCATCGCTTTCCTTTTCCCTTCCTTGTGTTCTAGCAATGGGGTCCTTGACCTCTACAGCTAGCTCACCACTTGTCTATAAATTACAGCCAGGGTCTTGATTTACTACCAAGTCAGTTCAACATCCAACAGTTAAAAACTTCAAGTTATCATTATCTGTGAGCAGCTTTGCTGGCGCAGAGCCCATTTCAAGCTGTTTCAAGCAAGGACACATAACAATTTGACAAGCTCAACATTCCATCAATTTATTTAAGGTGGGACTTACTTCCTACCATGTACCCAGAATGTAGTAGTTTCCACCACACATACATATATTAGGCAATAGAAAGCCAAGGCTATTTGCTTTCATTTTATGGTGTGGCTGGGTGACATTCTCAATCCATGAATGAAATTGCACTTACACCATCAACAAAGCTCTGTTTTCTCTCCGTAGGATCTCACCAGAAACCAGACACTATAAATTTTTATTTTGTTGTGCCCAGCTGAAGCTAAACTCATCTCCCTGTGCAGAACTGCCCAAAGCAAAAGCCATTTAAGGGGAGTCACCTAGACTATACAGACCAGTTCCACAACTCCATTAAGACTTCTATATTGAGATGGTTTTGTCAAGGCAGCTAATATTGCATAGAAGATTTAGTCCAAATCACATTCCTACACGTTATTGTGAATGGTAAGGTAGTGATAAATACATAAAAAAGAAAAAACTCCTCTGATGAGAAGCAGAAAAGCTCTACGTTGTTCAGATTAGACCTTTTACTTCTGTGTAACTTCAGCTACATCACTGCCTGGAAAGACACTTTAATATCTGAAACAAGTAATATGAAGCTCATTTGCATGCTCATGTCAGTAATATCCCTAGCAATATTTTTAGTGCACTGGAGTATCAAGCAGCGTGTTGAAACTTTGTACTGAAATACAAATAAGTCCCATTGTTACAAATTCATATTTCTGTTATGATCTAATCACTACCTATAGAGACAGATTTCAAAATTGTCTGCCTTTATCCCCTCCTGAGAGCAGTAAGTCCATACCAAAAGTCATTAACTTTGTGGCTGTATGAAGTAAATGCAAATAAAGGTGATGTTCTCAGTGTTAAAGACTTTTAGCTGCTCCAATCTATCCTACTCATTACATCTGTAGACTGCTCTTTCTTCTCTACTGTGAAAGTCTTTTCTACTGTGAAAGTCTTTTTTTTTTTATGTTCTGTTCTGAAAAGTTCAGCCACAGCCACAAGAGAACAACGTGCTTCCTGAAAAAGACTTGTGCAGAAGTCAACTTTTTTATATTCTAAGGAACTAAATGGTGAGCAGCAGAGTGAGCCTTCTTCCAGACCTGATCAGAAAGAGTTCTGAGGTTTCTGGGAATTTCAGGCACTTCTGAGATTTGGGTTTTGTCTGAGTCAGAACAAAACTACACACAGACAGACCTTTTTTTTTTTTTCTTTCTTTTTTCCTTCTTCAATTTCTCACAAAATAAAGATTCCAAGAAATTATGTTTCCTCAGATGAAACACACTTTGGGTGCTGCCCCTGTTCCAGGAAATTGATGTTTCTGAAATTTTCAGGTTTATTTGGTGCAGCAAACCCTCAAGAAATTTATTGAGTTACTAAGTATGCCCATTGCCTGCTGCACAGACAAATACCTTGAAGCCTCTGCTCCCACCATGGGTTCCTCAGGCCATGGCCACACTGGCCCCTGCCAGACCCTAAAGCTTTATCACGCTGCTGGCTCCATGCTCCAGGACCCTGAGAGCCCTGGATGGGACACAGTGACTTTGTTGATAATGCAATATATTTCCAAGAAAGCACTTTAGGTAAAACCACAGCATTTCTCAGTGATACTTACAGGGAAAAAAATCAGACCATCTCTGCTGCTTAGCCTCCATTCTCCGAGGCCCCTCCAGCCTCCAGCTCTGCTGCCCATCCCTGCTCTGCGGTCCGTCTGGGTAACCTGGGATCACACCACTGGGGAAGAGCCGGGGCAGAAAAAGCTGGGGTTTCACTAGGGCAGCTTTGGATCTCCCATTTTCTTGGGAACTGCATTTGTGACCAGATCCTCAGCCTTGGTCTGTGCCTGATTTACACTACAGTCTGTGCCCAACCTCGCACCTGCTGACTATCACCTACTGCACCCTGATGGACCTTGCACCAGCCCCATCACTGTGGTCTTGCTGGACGGTTGCAGGGCTCTGGGCTGGCCCTGGTCACCATCACCATCCCATCCCTGATCCCTCACTGGGTGCTGCTGGATGGACCCTGGTCAGGGAGGGCATGGCCCTGCTGGCCTCACAGCCACCCTCGGCTCCTGGCTCTCTTCTGTGGGGCAGCCCACCCTCACAGCTCCTGTGACATCCTTATGGGACAGTGACAACAAAAAGGGCACTCTTCTGCTCACTTCTAAACTACTCTTTTTTGTGTATATACTTGGTTTTACAGGCTCCAGTAATTTCCTAAATGAAAATCAGGGCATAAATCTGAGAAAAGAACCCAGAATACAGCTACTCTGTGTGTGTGTTTGTGAAAATGCAAGCACTTGATCAAAATAGCATAACCAAACAGAAAAGGAAATATTTTAGGATGTATCCTTTTGGTAGAGAGGTACAGGTATCAGGCTATGATGTTGAAGTCCCCGGCTATGGCATTATATCAGAGAGGAAAAGCTTTAAGACTTCAGGTTCTACTTTAATACTTTAATGGGACTTTTTACAGAAGATATCAATGCCTTTACATAACATGTCATCCTTCTCAAAAAAGTCATAAAAACTGGTAAAACCCACTGCACTTTTCCTGTGGCTCTCTGGGGTTTATCCTAAGATGTCAAGTAAGCAGGAAAACAGTGGAGGGAAGACAGAAACCAGACCTTTTCACATTAACCATTTCACAGGGAAAAAAAAACAAACACCAAAACCCCCACTTCTGTAATAGCTTTTCTCTGTGGAAAAAAAACCTTTTGCCTAATTATAATTCATTGGCTTTATCTGAAATACTTGAAAAGCTCTGTATATTGCCAACCTGAGTATTCATAAGCTCTGAAGGTGGTAAGGGAGTATTAATTCAATAACATCTTCACCACCTTTGCAAAAATGTGCAGATGCCTCTTCACAGTGTCTAAAGTCACAGACGTCTGTCCAGGACAGTGAAAGCTTTCCATGGAAAAATCCATTTTCTCCCCACATTTATCAGCTGACCACGGTGCGTCAACAGCAGTCCAGGTCACCTTCCTCTATTTCCCTTCCCTCCAGCACCCACATCTCACCCATTTTCCCTCACTCACCACGCCAGTTTCACTTCCCCTCTCGGCAGCTCATTGAGCGCATGTGCATGTAGATGGACAAGACCAGTCCCTCTCCCTGCAGCAAATCCATGAAGCACAAGTGAAATAAAACCAGCAGGTATCTGACTTTTTGTTTTTGTTGTTACGTGGTCCCCATCCTACTCAGTTCTGCTGTTGAGGGCACCTTGCCCATGTTTCACACTGGCAGGTCTTTGGAAAGGGATGCTGAGTAAAACGTTTCTTTATGAAGCCTAGGTGACTTCAGAAGGCAAAATCTGACTTGGGCCCTTAAATTACATCAGCAACTCTGAAAACCTCAGCCTTGTCCTGAGATGGATATATGTATGTAAAGTACTTGGCATTGTAAAACACCAGTGGAAATACACAACTGAGCAAGAGTTAAATACATAGTTAGGCAAATAAATTAACTAGATCGGTAGTTTGATTCTGAAATCCTCTTTTCAGAAAAGAGCTATCACCTTAAACAGGAAAGTTTTTCATATCTTTATTTAACCATGGTCAGGCACCTGAATTCCGTACAGACATTGTCAATAAAATGTGGCTTGTTATAGTACTCAGTTCAACACAGTTTTACATAATTATGCAGTTAATGTAGAAAAATAAAAGTGCATCACTTATAATCCATGGGATTTTGGGGAATTTATAAATCAAATATTTATCTGAGGGGGTTTACTCTTTTGGAATTTGTCTCACTGACAAAGTAAAGGTAGAACAAAACCTGGGTTTAGCCTGGTGTAACTCAAAATACAATATAAGAAATAGCAATCACAATTTCACAAACAAATAAGGCTGGATGGGGTCTTACTTGTTCACATCCTTTCCCTATGGAAGAATCAGTTCAATTTCTGATATAAAATGTTGATCTAACATCTTCTTAGAAAGAATGATAGGGAGTATAATGTCCTCATGCACTTTGTTCCAGTGCCACTTTTAAATTAGATAAATGGAAAAAACTTCCAGATCTGACTTTCCTTTACTCAGTCTGGAGCCTGGGACTCCTGTCTTACCCACCCTGAATACAGAGAATAAGCTCCTTCCTACATAAACCCTCTGAATACTCCTCTTCTCCAGGCTAGACAAACTTAATCTCTTTAAACTACAAAGACTGAACAAATACTACCACAAATCAAACACCTCTGCCAGTCAAACAAACTGTGAAAAGAGTTACTTCTGCTTCTAATGACTTTATACATTCTTTAGAAATAAATTATTTTCTTACCTGATTTTTTAACACACATTGAATTTCTTCAGTCTTTTCTCACTGAATGCATTTCTGCTGTAGGATGCCAATAAAAATGTGTTAAACTGTAACACCTACTTCCTCTTTTCATTGCTTTTAATCACTGACAAAGCTATTTTAGAATATTTGCTAAAAGGATACATATTTTTTCCCTAACCCAAAAATCTATTTTTGGAAGATAAACCCATTACTCATGGAGCACTGCACGGCTGCTTCACTTACCTTACATCACAAATGCTGGAGTCACCACCAGAGGTATTTTTCCAGAATAGACATATGGTTTTGCAGCGCTGACATTCCAGTGTATACCCACCTTCTTTTTAAATCAAGGAAAGCTGCAAAGAACTTCCTAAAATACTAAGTGCAGTCCAAGTAGAAGATGAACACAAGTATCAGGGAAGCAATACGGTTGTGTCCATGTTCCTAGCCTCATCTGTCTGTCATTCACCCGTAAGATTAATTTTCCATTGTGGAAAAAATAGGTAACTTGTTTCAATAGTGCTACTTATTTGAGATTAGCCACATGAGGATGTCCTAAACTCTACCGAGACTCATGCTCTGCAGCTGTTCAGACAGATGTCCAGTTTGAGGCAGCTCAAACATGACACAGAGCAGTGGTTTCCAAACTTCTTTGATCATGCACCCCTAACAGTAAAAAATTCTTGAGCACATAAGCCCAATATATGCATATTTATTTATAAGTTATATACATTTACTACTGTATTAATATATTATGTACACTATAAAACTTACAAAAATAGAAATTAAAAAGGATGAGATAAAGATGAAATAAACACTATTTTTAAACCTTTTATTTTTATTTTATTTATTAATGGTACAAAAATATTTTCTTCATGCATTCCAGTGGATTGTCTTGTACACTCTTTGGGGTGTGTGCACCCTGCTTTGCAGAAAACTGACATAGACATCACATTAGACAATGCTGACAGTGGCTACAAAATCCTTAGCAGACCTCTGTTTTCCCTGTAAAATCCATTCCCATGCTAAGGCTTCTCCCTAAAAGATAGTTTTTGCATTTGTTTTCGTCTTTCATTAAGCCAGAGAACTTGTCTGCATCAGCAGTAGTGACCTATGCTAATCACATCAGGTGAGAATCACTCCTGACTTGTGCAAACGTCTGAGGTTGGGACCAGGATGTCCTCTTCAAGGTCTGGCTGGCATGCTGAAAGAAATTATTACCTCATTCATTTGCTCCTTAGCGGATCGGTTGCTTAACATGAGCTCTTCTAAGAGATCTTCATCTATTAAGCAGCAGAAGACAGCAGCAAAATAGATAGGGGCACTGATATACATAGCAGTTTTCACAATATTAGTAAAAATGAAAAAAATTACATACGTCCACCTTGGCTTGGTTCATGCTAATAGGAAATACAACAACCTGAAAGCGTAAGAGGTGAAGAGATTCAGAAGTGAGAAGTAAGCTGGGGCTTTCCAAGAAGTAGAGGTCAGAAAGTGTGATGATTAAAACCAGTAGTTATTCATAGTTCTTTATATAGTATAGAAAACTCCATATTAGTTTTAGGTGTATTACTCTGAATAACTATTATTATCGTAAAAATATTGGTAATAATAATAAATTGCCCTAATTAATTAATTTCTAATGTAGTAAAAAAGGCGCTTTGCTTGGAGATATGCCCCTCTCTTTCAGGAGGCTAGTGTCTATGCTACTGTGTCCACACCTAGCACTCCTCAAGACCCTCCTTGAAGTTTAGTCTCTCAGTTTAAGTTACATTTGATTTTTCCTCTATTACTCTGTTCTCCTGTTAGGGATCCTCCTGTTAGGGATCTTCAAGGTGAAATGTCAGTTTTGAATACTAATATTTGTTTTCTTGCTCGGTCATTATCTATATAAGGTAAATTTTATACTATTGTTATCTATAAATTCTTTGTGTATTGCCTGTATTTCATTAATCTTCACCTTCTTGTTTTATTGTGTCAGCTCTTTTCACCTTTTCTTGTGAGACCCTAGTTACACTGGGGCATGCTGCTTGAACTCTTGTGGTTTTTAGATTGCAAATGAAGGTCAGTAAAAAAAGCAACACACTGTATGTACTGGAGCCTTCCTAAAAGACGATGATCTGTACAGGCAATTGTCTTTACTTTGGTGCAACAGTAAAAATTGCAGTCAGTTTCCTGCGCAGATAAGTGGTGTGAAGGAGACGGAGACAAAACCAGATAAGTTTTGTCTTTCAGCTGTTTCCTAGATCTACTTTAAACCAGTGTGCAATTTAATTAAAGTGATTCTGAATGTGGCAGCAGTGCAGAACCCAAAGCCACATACAGAAGCATTGACTTCAATTGTTCCATATACAGTTTAGTGAGCTTTTTGTGTCAAGAGTTAGAAATGACCTTTTGCTGCATTGGCTGCGGCAGTCTAGAATGTAGCATTTTCCCCCAGCTACTGTACAGTTTAATACTTTGGGCTGTGCATGAGGGCAGCAGAGGTGTAAACAAATGTCAATTTTTCCTGCCTCTGCCTGCGGTATTTAATCTCCGGCAGAGGAGACAAACAGATAGGTGTAGGCGGTAACATCTTAAACTGATATAGCAACTTATGTCTGACTCTCTGGCTGGGGAATTAGTTACCATCTGCCCACTGCCAGTAGAAGGCATGGGGCAACAGTCCCCATTAATTAGGTCAGCTACGTTGGAGATGGCTGACTGGTGTTTGCCTTCTGCACAGGAGAGCACTCAAAGGAACTGCTTCACCAACAGGTAAGTAGACATGATTGTCTCTGACAATGAATTCAGCAGAGGATGCCTGGACTCGGTCTAAAACAAAATACCTGAAAAAGAGATGAAGCCTATGCGAAAATAATTGAAAAACACTGTGTATGCAAATGAAAATTTCCCCAGGTACTTCTTACAAGCAGCATCACACACACTTAGACCTCAGCATCACACAGGCTGTAGAATTTCACCCACTGATTCATGCCTTGAGGCAGCAGACCTTTGAGAAAAGCATTCACAACAGATTTTGCATACTGGGCAATTTAGGTGCTAAACCCAATTTTCTTTATCTTTTAAACTCATCAGTTTTAACAGCAGTAAACACTATCATATTTCTGGTGCCTAGAGCCTGCATGGAAAGGTAGAGCTTGCTAGAAACCAAACACCTCAGGTTCATAACAGTGTCAGTTGCTTCTGTGTTAAGAATAATTTGTTTTAACTATGTTGTAAAAGTGCACCCTGACAAATTTGGTTGTGGGTTTGATTCCCTTCAGTGAGATGGGAAATGAGCTTAGGTTTCCCACTTCACCAGAGGCAGCCCATGAATCATACAGGTCCTGTGATCTTCCCACCAGAAGGGTCCCAAGGAACAAGGCAACTGCTTGATTGTTGGGAGAAAGCGCTTCACTACTCCCTTCCTGCAGAAAGCTGAGATGAAGACCCAAACCTGTACCCAACTTCTGTTTTGACTAGTTTAGGCTCCTTCCAACTGGCTTTTTAGAACCTCACCTAAGGTATTTCACTCCCTCCATGCCCTGTATGCAGGTGTGCCCATATGGAGCAATTGCTTCACACTTAAAATTTAAGCATCACAATGCTTAAATCCTTTAGCCAGCATGGCTTTATACAGAAGTTTTGAAAGGGAGGGAAGTTCAATTTCAGTCTGTTGGACAAGCATTTCAACTATCAGTCTTCTGTGTACTGCAGAGAGTTACTATTAGCTGTCATGCACTTGGACTTGCCAAGCCTCGCAAATTTATTCTTCAAGGATGCTACTATACTCTCAAACTGATGTGCCCTACCTCTAAAAGCACTGTTTTAGTAAGAGCATGCAAGAACGTCAGTGAAAGACGAGCAGAGCGCAAAAAGGGAGTGCTGAACTAAGTAAGCTCAGTCAGGACAACTGCAAACATTTGCCTAAAACTTTATACTTCCCTGCAAGCTTGCGATCAGCAGAACTTGCTTAAAAAGAGTCATGGTCCCTGACAAACTGGTTGAGATTACAAGAACAACATCCATCTTTTTAAAGAAAATTTGGGTAGCCCAGCTCTGTAGGGAAAGATGATAAAGATGTAGATAATCACCGATGTAGAATTTAAATTCTTCAGCTCCTCTTACAATACTATAATCCTCAATATACAATGAGCCATATATATGAAAAATATTAAAACACATAAATAGAAAGAAAGAAACATGGAAAAACCCAGCCGTTAGCTCCACAAGCAAAGGCTTTCTGAAAGAGGTAGCAAGCACTCGGGAATGCTAACAAGCTTGTGAAGCCAGAGAGATATCACTGAACTCCAGTGGAGGTACCAATTTGTTATACCAGCTATATTTACCAGCAAAAGCTAAAGTGGGAAACCGAAGTTTTCCCACAAAAAGTTCTTAGGCTTGCAGCTTTGCCCAGACAGACTTATTTCCTACAAAGGCTTTTAAACAAAACAATCTGGCTGTTATGATTGAGTTCTCCTTTTTATAGGTCAAAGGACCTTGCAATCGTTAAATTTTCCCTTTCTAAATCATGTCCCATGACTCATAATTAGGTCCCCTTGCACTAACCTAAATAACTTTTCTCTTGCTTTGTTGGGAAGGTTGCTTTTTGTGGTTATTTCATAGCAAATAAAAAGAGAAACAACAATTAGACTGTAGTGTATGTAGATGAAAATACGGTGTTAAGTTATATTTCATTACTCTTTTTATAATTAAAATTACTTGATAAGAATTCTTCTATTCTCTCCCCACTTGGAGAAAACTGTCACTTTATCCTTCAAACAGGACTGTCATTATATCAGAGATTGTTATAGCCCAAAGATATGAAATATAAGACAATCTATAACAATTTCCTGCTCCTTTTGGCTACTCTTCCTATCTGCCTATGATATTACTGCAAACAGAATAGGAAAGTGGAGGTTAATTAGAAAACTAATTAAAAAAAGTTTTATTCCATTCAGTTGTTAAAGAATCACCAGTTAGAAAAAATAGCTCACCTGCAGTGATGTTGGGAGTCTTGCAGCCAGAATACTGGGAACTCCCAGGATTTTATATGAACATCTAGACATTGGCAGAATAAGTAAATCCTACACAGAGATGGTGCGTCAGATTTTCCTGTGTTGCACGTTACAACAAACCACATTACACCTGAAGCTGATGTCACTAGAATAGAGTTATTAGCCTTATTTCTCCTTACTTTTACATTTTCTGCCTCTTCCTGATAACACATCATTACTTACTCAGACTAGTTTTTACAGCACTTATATCTTTCTTCACAGTTCTGTTCCATGATAAATATGGCTAGCAATTAATGACTGATAGGCTTCAATGGAGTTCTGACTGCTGCAGGAATTGTTGCTTGGACATACAACGACTGATTTCTCCTGCTCTATCATACAAATCTTGTAGAAATGCATTTATCTGTCACAGAGATCAGATTTTTTTTTAAATGTTAGATACCCTTTTTTTTTTTTCAGTAAGCTGCAAAATGAAAATACATGCCTTTGCCTAGCATCTCTCAGGTTGATGAAGGCAAGTATTTTTCCCCCCAAAGTCACATGAGAATCAATTGCAAAACAAGGAACAGAATCAAAGCTGCTGCTCTAACAACAGAAATGATCAATTTAGGAAAATCCAGAGTACAGTTTCTGTGTTCTTTGGACTTGTTACAGAAAGCTGAAAGTGAAACTGGAGAGATTTGAATCAGCAACGGTACTGCAGAAGAAATTGAAAAGAGCCTTTAAAAGATCTCAACAAAGAGACAGCACACACTACGGGTACCAAGGACTACTGTACTCACATGCAACACATCCTACAGTATGGTTTTTAAGCACATCAGTGATAGTTTTTACACTAGATTTGGAATATGAGCTGTTTTTTCCACAGTATTTCTTGAACATGGGCCACAGAAAGAAGGAAAGCACTTTGAAAACTTATAAAGGAAATGGAAGATAAGCTTTTCTTGCAGAAAATTATGTTGCCTGATGTTGCAAAAGGAATACTACTGCTGTTGAAAAGCAAATAAAAAAAATTAAAACCACCCCGAAACCAGATGATAGCTACTAACTATATTCTAGCCATGGGGATTTAATAGCATGGATAAGAACTATTTTATGTACAGAGGTTTGGTAGTATAATACCTAAAGTTTGCAGAATCATTTGCCATTTTCTATAAATGTCCTTCCATGATATATGATGCATGCTGCCAGTGAACTCTGAGATCTTCAAAAACCATCACAAACTCAGAATGAAGAGCCTGCAGTTCTTTCCTTTAGAAGTTGAGGTGGCCAATGTTAACTCAGGCCCCACAGGCAGGCACAGCCCTCACTGTCCTGTAGTACTTGAGTGGGGCCAGGCTGGGGACAAGTTCCTTCAACTGTTGAGTGATCATCAGACAAAACAAAGTGACAAACCAAATCTGAGATAAATCCAGGAAGCACTTTCTCCATCCATCCATTCATCTCTGGGTATTGCAAAGTGGTTTTGCACTGGGAGAAGGCCCCTGACGTCCTTCTAAAATGTGGCTGTGAACTGCTCTGTAAGATGTTGTTTGAGAGGCCACAACATCAGATAAAAGTGTTTTAGGAAGAATCAGACAGTTTAGAGCAACTTCTTGGGGGGATGGGAGGTGAAGTGACCCACCTTGGTGAAACAGGATGACTCCCTGCAAGAGGTGCAGATCTGCTATGGAATCCATCGACACACAAGCTACCAAGGACAGTTGGGATTAGATGAGGAGCTGCAAGGAACACTGTGGTGTTTGAGGGGACTGTTTGATACAAGCACTGGAGTCACAGGCCCAGATAAACTAGGTCACACCTGTCCATAATATGGGCCATCAGCAGGTCTGGGTAATTAGGTGCTGTGTCTTCCAGCAGCTTCCATGTCCAGTTGCAGGTTGACCACAGTATCAACGCTTGCAGTGGTGCAATGGGGACGCTTTTCCAGGCTGATGGAGGCTGTGTCAGCACAATGCTACGCAACGTGCAGGTTACACAGCAGCCTGGTGAACTTCTACAGTGAGGGCATCTTCTGCTGTGAATGCAGTCAAGCATCCCAGAAAACAGAGACAGGTTGCATATAAGAGGTGTGCCTCTGAATCCAAGTCATCTTTCATGGCAAGGCATTTACCTTGCTTTTCTGTATGTGAAACTGAAGGGAAAGTACAAAAAACAAAAGGCCTAGAAGGCAAGGTGAAGGTGAGGAGAGGCATTTCACCCCTTTCTAGCATTCCAGGTTCTGGTAGATGGTCAGCACCACTGTGGATCCTTCTCCTTCTTTGAGAAGATGTCATCACTCCTCATCAGCAGCTTTGACCACCAGATAATTACACTTGTGCTTTAGAAAACTGCTGAATCCTGTTTTTTAACTTACCTCTTCCGTGGAATCACCTCTATGTGGGAAATATGTCAAAGATCCTAAGGAGAGCTAAAGAGAAAGTAGTCTATGAATTTGTTATCACAAATGAGCATTTAGCAGAGGCATTGCTTCATGCTGTTCTCAAGAAACTGAAAGCTCAGAAGACATTCAGCTCACAATTTAATCCAGTTCCCTGTAGAGCTTAAATAGAAGAATAGCAGCAGTTGTGAAATTCGGCAAATGTCCACCTTTTCTGTCACAGCTTATTCTGAGAACACTTACTAGAATCTTTATTTATCTGAAACAGAAGGCTTGAGTGAGATGCCAGGGAACAGCAAGATTGGGGCTTCTCTGTGAGGCAAGAGGAACCACAGGTGCCTGCAATGTGGATAGGGCAGCACCTTCACCAGTCAGGGCACTGTCCCACAGCACCCAAGCAGGGCCAGGCTGGTGACAGGGACAGGCTCCTCTGACTGCCTGGTGATCATCAGACAGGGCAAGGTGCTAAATTCAATCCCAGAATCCAGACAGCAAGTCAGGACTACCTACACCATGGCTCAGATCCATCTCTGGGGGATCTGGGTGCTGGTGGTCAGGGCAGTTAAGGCCTTCTGGCACACTCCATGCCCTTGAAAAAGACCATCTGAATTTCATAAATTCCTGTGTAAGGTGTTTTGCTTGATGGCCAAAGCTGCATCACATCTTCACAGCAGCCTTTCATATAAACAACATTGCTGACGGCTTCTCATGAGAAAATACAACTATTACACAGACAAAAAAATGTGCAAGAAGCTTTTCCCTAAATTGAATCTCCTAGTCCCCCTATAACCCTTGACTGAGTATATCCTACCCCCTGTAAATTGCTTACAAAGAGACAAGTCACACACAGAGATTGTCACTTGTATATGTTTTCACTCACAAATCCTGATCCTCCTCCTGCAAAATCTGCCTTTGCCAAAACTGTCCACTCTCAGTGTATGTAGCCTCAGTTATCACCTATTTCTTCCCATGATTTAGTGAGAAGATCTGGAACAGGAAGGTGAATGAGGATCTTTGCAAGTTATCATATCCTGGTGGGAAATTGAACTTTCATGCTACTTTGAGCATGGTCCAGTGTAGATCCACACTTCCAGCATCACGTTTACCAGCCTGACCTGGCAGTTGCTAAAATCCAAGGAAATGGAGATAGGAAACTGTATCAGGTAGCTATCATGGGATGAATGTCCTGAACTAACCCACAATTAGATGACTGCTGTGGAAACATGCAGTCTGAACTCCATCCCAGAGCATGATTCCCAGTTTTTCAGGTAACGGCAATTTAGGCTGCCTGATATTCACTGAGGTGCGTTCAAGCAACAGCACCTGAATATCTGCTCATTTGCGGCAAGTTCAACAACATAATCTTTCTGGGAGTTTTCAGTCTCTGGCTGGATATTGATTGCTGTCCAATATTAGCAAAAAGCAATAATAATGAAAATTCAGCACAGCATTCTGCCACCGATTCCCCTGACCTCCCCGATGTATGTATTGGGAAGCAAGGCTTGGTGACAGTCATTGCTGCTGAAATATGGAATTGATGCCATAGTCACTTGGCCCACATCTACCAAAATGTCTCTGGTCTTTCTGGATTCAGTGAAACATAAGTGGGGACGGTAGGCTGAACCTACAGAGGGGATCTTGTCTGCTTAAAAACTCTTCAGAAAGTCATAGTTCTACAATTCTAATAATACGTTTTAAACTCTTCGAAAAAGTCTTTAGGGTGTCAACAGTTGCACTAGTACTGAATCTTGTGGAATTCTTTTCTTTGTCAAAAGAGAAATGTACGACTAAGGAAGGTTACTAGTATTAAGCCATTGCTCTTCTCTGCTTTAGAAGCAGATGAAGAGAGAGGCCAACAGCTCTTGTGCCTCACTCCATAAACTGCTAAGAAAAAAATTGGATTTAAAAAGTGTAAATAAAAACATGAGATGATTTGATGATTGGTATCAATCTGTAACGTGTAATATTGTGGAGAAAACACTTAATTTTCAAGTGTAAATTTGAATCACATTAAATTATTTCCCCCTAAGCAGTGAACAGAAAAAAAAAAAACCAGAAGAAAAAACTCACGATCTTTTAGGTTTGGAATTATTTCAAATGATAGCTATTGAAATCTGTCAGCATGTGAAAACATCTCATGGGTGCCTACATAAAACCTGAAATAATCAGTAATGCATCTGGTAGTATGGTACTACAACTATTTAAAACATACATCTTGCTAGAGAGCATAGTACAATGTGTCTTTGCAACTTAAATCTAATTTATATGTTGTAGAGGCTACAGCACAGTATGGTTTGACCAGAAAGTCATAACCCAGTACCACTACGGATGCTAATTCCTCCTCAGTGAAAGCAAATGCAGAAATGTTGCCATTTGTTTTGTGTGAGATGGAAGTGGGCACAGTGCACTGAGATAAATTAGTAGAAAGGGCCTGCTCTGCATTGTGTGCTCCTAATCTGTGCTAACAAGAACCATTCTCTGCCATTAGGATGAGTTAGGGAGAGTGAAATTGTCTCTGTATGTTGTTATATTCTACCACTTCAAACAGAATATAGCAACTGGGCATGTGGAGAACCAGCCACAGAAAGTGATGATTAATTCCAGTGAATTGAAATTGCCCTGCATCAGCGCATAAATTACTTCTAATGTCATGTATTCTTTCCAAGGTAGACAATCCATCACACCCACACACTTCACTGACACACAGCATTCAGTTAGATTAAAAAAAAAAAAAAAATTGAGTACAGCCAATTAAAGGAAATTGAACGATTTGTGGAGCCGTTTCTTACCATGGGAAATAAATCAATATATTCCAGGTTCATTCCTCTCTTGCTACTCTCTTCAGGGATTAATTTTGCTTTGAGGGGAGAGGCTATTTAGAGTCTGAAAACAAAATTGTAATGGCTCTTCAACAGTTATGCAATCTCTTCATCTGAGAGAGTCTTCTCCACCTTCAAATACCATTCATAAGCTGTTTGATTGCACAGTGAATCATTTTGGTTTTCCTTGGTGTGAGAGAGAACAAAGAGATGTCCCCTATTCAGTGACAACAGAAAACAGAAATCACATTGAAAGTAACCACAGGGTGCCACATACTCTGTTTCTAAAAATATATGTACTAGGAGTATTTCTGGATACTATCTAGTAGAAAAGATTTAAATAAGCATGTGAGATAAATCATTCTCCAACAGATACATCTAAGTTTTGAACTAAAAAGAGGTTTCGTTCTTCTTTGGTGTGTCTCGGAGAGGAAGGAAGATGGAAGGAAAGGAAATGGAATTATACTGAGTTGTTGTTTTATTTTATGTAAACACCCACGTAACATCTTGCATGCGTTACCGCAAATGACCATCAAGGTCAAAAAAATGGTGCATTTCAGGAAGAGCAGAAAAAGTACACATATAACACCTTGCATAGTTGGGAGAATTATATCCTCTTCCAAGAAAGGAAGAATGGTCTGTATTCTGGCATAAACATAAAACCTAGTATCTGCTGTTTGTAGCCTATTTTAATCGTGTTTATGAACAGCTCTATTATACATATTCAAGTAACAAGTGCTCCCTCTAGTGACTTATGTGGGATTCAGTAGTACAACTACTGAAGGTACGGACGAGAAAGTTTAGAGGCAGAAGTGCTATCTTCTATTATACTATCTCTTGAAGTCGGAAAAAAAGGTATAAGCTTTTAGATATGCTAGATGGTTTTTAAGGTCAGTAGCGCAATGTATTTGTCAGAGTTGGGGACAGACAATGTCTTACAGTAAAAACCAGGTTGATATACACTCTTGCATCTGAATACTGTCCCTTACTGATGTTTACTTTGCCTGTTCATCCGTCCTCTTCCTGATGATTGATTGATGATTGTGACTGATGCTTGATTACATCTTTTAAAAGTTACGCACATTATCACTACTTCTTCTTGCCCATATGTTTTACAATATTATTAAATACATGCTTGTAACAGTTCTTTCGAGTATATCAGAACAACAGTTTATGAAAGCCGTCATGGTTATGGCTGATGCCACAGCATGGGTAACCTCGATTTTGGCATTTTGTAACTTTTCAGAGCATTGATTTAATCTTTTAGTTTAAAAATACAGAGTATTTATTTCTGGCACAGTCTCGGGGGGATGGGGCTATCATTATGCACAGTATTCAAAGTCTTTGCCATACACAGGGTCTCACTGTGCTGCTACTGAAACCCTTTGGAACGTAACTAGATCTGCTTTACGCGCTCCTGAGGAGAAGGTGTGACATAATATGCAGGGGCTCTCAGACTGTAAAACACTCACTATTTCAAACTGTTGTGTGGTAGCAGCAGCTCCCAATTCTGCCTTTATACTAGTACTTAATTAAACCATAAAAGAAACAGAGAGGGCCAGCAGTTATCAGCATCTGTGGTGTGAAGCAGCACCTCTGCATGACAGCTATGGCCCTGCTCCAGCTGCTGGACTGATGGTGACCTCCTGTGCTGTTTTTATTGATGCTTCAAAGTCATTATTTCCACACAGCAGTTAGCAGCAGCGTGCTGCTGAAGCTTAACTGCAGTCCTGGTTTCTCAACTGGTGGGAGCTTACCCGAAGTGGGACCTGGTGCCTCTTTTAAAATGGTGGAGCAGAGGCAGGAAGGTGCTGTAGTGGGTGAGTCTCTGGACGCGGGCGGACGTTGGCAGCAGCAGCAGGAACAGCTTGTGGGCTAAGGATGAGCAGCAGGAAGTTGAGAGAGGCAGGCAGGGGCAGGCAACTACAGTCCCAGTGTTGAAACTGGGGTTCTCTGAGAATGGGGGAGCACATACCTGCAGGGTGATGGCACAGGGAATGAAGGCAGGCCTTCTCCTGCGTGTATGTGGCAATTTCTCCATCCTTCACTTGCAGCAAACCCAAGTAGAAAGGGAAATCTTTTCCCATTCAGATGCCAGTTGATTAAATAATTCCTGGATATTGAGAACACCTGATACAGATTCAGAACCCTGAATTGAGGTGTCTGCCTGCAGATCGCTATTTGTAAACCAGACACAGGATCCTGCTTCCTGGCATAGGGGCTTAGAGTGTATCAAGATGCTCTAGGGTACTGGAGATATCAGGGAAGGTGCAGCAGGCTCAAACGAGGATTTGAGAAGGCTCACGCTCTCCCAAAGCAGTAGCCAAAAACGAAGCAGCACCCAGACCCCACTACCCCTAAGATGACACCGAAGGCTCAATTCAGTTGTCAAACTCACAAGATAGGATGCTGTAGGGTATCCATCATAATATGCAGCTTGTTGTCCCTCAACAGGGTTTGAGCCTGGCACATACCAACCAATTATCACATACATTTGAAACTTTATTTATTTCTGCGCAGATGAGAGTGTTAGGCAATCATTCGCAAAGTTAGCATGCTCAGACAAGGCACAGCTGACTTTTATACATTTAGCTTATTGAGAAAAAGGTTCATTGATAAATTAACTATTGTTCAAAACATCACATAATTACAAACCACAGCACATATGCTAATTCATTCCAGGTCATTATACAAAGGCAATCTAACTTTAGCATGTCCTGGTTTGAGGTAAAAGAGAACCAATCTTCTTTTCAGTAACTTTACTTTTCAGCTAAGCCTCTTCTAACTAACTAACTCTATGAAATTAATGGCATATTCTTCAGACAGTGTCTGCTACCAGAGTGATAAGGCCTGATGTTTCTAGTTGATGCCAAGGGATGGTATGCAGAGAGGCTCTTGCTTATATTTGTTGCTGTAACAACCAAGGTCAGCTAACTTTGCTATGTGCCAGGATGGAGAGGTGGAAGCAGAAGAAGGTAAAGGGGCCGCACCTGTGGGGAATAGGGGACAGGACAGATGACCCAAAAGTGACCAACAGGGCATTCCATCCCATCTGCATCATGATCAGTATAAAAGCTAAGAGATCAAAGGGGTCAGCCTCTTTCTTCAGTGGCCAGCATCCAAGGAGGACTCTAAGTGTCTGTCTGCCTTTGATCCTGGTATGTGTGTTCCTGAATCTCGATCTGGAATCCAGTTCCCAAACATCGAGTTCAGTCTGGGACTTTCTCAGTGCCTGCCAGTGTCATGATCGTCATCCTGGGAGCTCAATATGGGTTTTGTATATCTCATACAAATTTCATTATTTTCTTCTTATTATTATGTTTTCTTTTTATTATTTTATTATTAATATTTCCTTAAAGTAGTTCCGTTTCTTTTTCCACCCGTAAGTTCTCTCTTCCTCTCATTATCTCTCCTCTCCTCTAAAGCAAGGTGCTCTTCCTTCTGTGAAGGGAGAAAGGTCAAAGGGAGCATCTGTCTTTCGTTCAGTGGCCGTTCCAGTCCAAAGCACGACGGTATATAAGATCTCTTCCCAGAAGTGTGATTTTTACCATGCTAATAAGGCTCAGCTTACTTTAGGTTGCTGGAAACACGTAAAAGTGGCACTCGCTCCCCTCCAATCTATCTTCTATTCTTATGATTAATTGTTCTGTTTACTTCCTAATTTTGTAGTTAAACGCTCTGCCTACCTTCTAATCTTGTAGTTAAATACTGTCTGGTTTCTATTACAGTTAATTGTTCTGTGACCCCACATACATCCATCCTCCCACGTACTCGTCCATCCATGGACACACTCGTCCATCCATCCATGGATTTACCCACCCATGTGACCACAAGCTGAGAGTGTAGTCAGGTGTTCCATAGGTCATGTGCCATATTTTCCAGAGCCATGTATGTAGCTGGGATATCTTAGGACATCTTGCATAGCACTAGTCACTCATGTGTATGCAAATAAAATTATGCCTTATTGATTTGTGCCATTCTTTCACAAATACAGAGTTTGGGTTTGTTTCCAAAAAAAAGCACAAAATGTTGGAAATGTGTGGTAAGCACCAAGTTGGAGGCTATCTTCCTGGGTAGCTGGTGAACGTGGAGGCTCTGCTCCCCAGGCTGTGAGGTGGCTTTTGGCAGGGTGAGACCTTATCGCTCTCTACAACCACCTGAGAGGGGGTTGTACAAGGGTGGAGATCGAATCTCTTCTCCCAAGTAACAGGCGATAGGACAAGAAGAAATGGCCTCAAGATGAACCAGGGGAGGTTTAGGAGGGACATGGGTCTTTTTAGTCTGGAGAAGACTGAGATCTGATCAATGCGTATAAATACTTAAGGAGTGGGTGTCAAGAGGATGGGGCCAGTCCATTTTCAGTGGTGCCCAGTAACAGGAGAAGAGGAAATGGGCACAAACTTGAACATAAGAAGTTCCATTTTAAAATGAGGAGGAACTTCTTCACTTTGAGGGTGGCAGAGCACTGGAACAGCCTGCCCAGGGAGGTGGTGGAGTCTCTATCTCTGGAGACATTCAAAACCCACCTGGGCACATTCCTGTGCAACCTGCTCTGGGTGGGCCTGCTTTTGCAGGGGGGTTGGATGAGATGATCTCCAGAGGTCTCTTCCAACCCCGTATCATTCTGTGACATCAGGAAAAAATTCTCCACCAAAAGGCACTGGACCAGGCTGCCTGGGGAAGTGGCGGAATCATCATCCCTGGAGGTGTTTTTAAAAGACGTGTAGATGCAGTGCTGAGGCACACCGTTCAGTGGTGGACTTGGCAGTGAACGGTTGGACTCAATGACCGTAAAGGTCTCCTCCAACCACGATGACGCTACGATTCCGTGCCCACGTGCCCCAGACCGCTAGAAGCAAAGGGTGAAAATCACCCTACAGGGAAACAGGCCCGTTGGCACGGGCTGGTTGTACGCGTCAAGCCCCCGTGTGGGGCGGCAGGAACCTCGGGCCCGCCTCCCTCCGCCCAGCCGCCATTTCCGCGTCGAGCCCGAGCCCGACCCCTCTCTCCCGCCCCGCCGCCAGGCGGCGCCCTCCCGCCGCTGCCATAGAGCGAGCGAGCGCCCGCCCCGCCCCGCGCCGGCCCGTGAGACTTCCGCCACGCGGAAGCNCCTGTGGGGCTGAGCCGCCCTGCCGGTGAGGCGAGCGTCGGGAGGATCCCTTCGCCAGGAGGAGGAGGATAGGGTAGGGGAGGAGGAGAAGGAGGAGGAGGCCAGCGGGGCACCGCTGGGCTCCGGCGGCCGGAAAACGCGTAGGGGAGCCGGCGGGGGAGGGTGCGGGTAACTCGGCCCGGCCCGGCCCGGCCCGACCCGACCCGCTGTGGGCCTTCTCCGCTGTCGTTTTCCCGAGGCCTCTCCCCGCCGCCCGGGCTCCTCCCGTCGGGCTCAGCCGCCGGCCTTCCCGCGGGAGGGGTGGTGGTTGCTGGCTCCGGTAGGGCTGAGGGAGCTCCCCCGCCTCCTCCGACGCTGCTGAGGAGAGAGGGCGGCGGGGCTTCTCGCTTTGAAATAACAGGGGACGGTTTTCTCTCGTTGCAGACGCCTTCCAACGTTGCCTTTTCCGCTGGAGAACGTGGGGCCCCGCCTCGGCACTAGCCTGCTGGGGTTCACTGCTTGTTAAGTAGACTTCAAAGCGGTGTGGCATCGCTCCGCCAGTCCCTTCCTTCCGTAAAAAAGGGTAGCTGCTTTCTGAGCCATCACATACCAACTTCATGTATTCCTAAGATTATCATCAGCTGCGTGGGGTTTTTTTGTTTTTTTCTGAGGCCTTACTGAGTTTTAATTACTTATAGGCTCTAGTGGTTATAAAGTAATTTAAGATGTTTATACTACTTGGTTTTAACTGTCTAATTGACTCTTGTATTAGGAGACATTGGTTTAACTTGGGAATGGTTAAATGGCCAAAGAATTCAATTATTTACGGATAAGGGCTGTTTTATTTGACTACTGTTGGCCTGCAACTTAAACTTGCATCTTTTATTTTTTTTTATCCTATGCTTTTTCTGTGTTATGGCTGCTGCAACAATAGTTCATGATACATCAGAAGCTGTAGAGCTCTGTGCTCCCTGTGGGTTATATCTTAAACCCATTACAAAAATGACCATCAGTGTGGCACTTCCTCAGCTGAAACAACCGGGAAAATCCATTTCGAACTGGGAAGTGATGGAAAGATTGAAAGGGATGGTGCAAACTCATCAGTTTTCCACTCTGCGGATTTCTAAAAGCACAATGGATTTCATCCGGTTTGAAGGAGAAGTTGAAAACAAAAGTTTGGTTAAATCTTTTCTGGCATGCCTTGATGGCAAAACAATAAAGCTGAGTGGCTTCTCTGACATTTTAAAAGTCCGTGCTGCGGAATATAAGATCGACTTTCCTACTAGACATGACTGGGACTCGTTTTTCCGTGATGCGAAAGATATGAATGAAACTTTGCCAGGGGAAAGGCCAGACACTATCCACTTAGAGGGCTTACCTTGTAAGTGGTTTGCAGCAAAGGACTCTGGCTCGGAAAAGCCAAGTGAAGAAGTCCTTATAAAAGTTTTCCAGAAATTTGGAGAAATACGTAACGTGGACATACCCATGCTGGACCCTTACAGAGAAGAAATGACTGGCAGAAATTTTCACACTTTCAGTTTTGGAGGCCATTTAAATTTTGAAGCTTATGTTCAGTATCGGGAGTATGCAGGTTTCATTAAGGCCATGAACGCCCTGCGAGGGATGAAGCTGATGTATAAAGGCGATGATGGCAAAGCAGTGGCTTGCAATATAAAGGTGAGAACCTGGGCTTTTTTTATGGGAACCCATGTGAAAGACCAAATACAGCTAAATGTTATTTCCCTAGTGCTTAAAGCCTACATCTGTGTACTCTAGTGGTGACAGCACGTGACATTAACAGCACTAAGGTAGTTTTATGGAACAGCCATGACAGAATTTTTAAAGGAAAATAATGGAAGAGGAATGTAGTCTTAGACTATGCAAAGTGGGTGGGCTTTTGCTTTTTTTTTTTTTACAAGACGGTTCTAAGAAAGAAAACTGCTTGATGGAAGGACCAAGTATATGAACATAATCTGATAGTTTTTTTAGAAAGTAATGTGTACTTACAAACCTTGTCATTTCATTTAAAGCTTTAATTTTGAACAAGTTCAGACTTTACCAGAAGGCTGACTTTAAAGTACATGGTTTTGTCTTGTGTTCACTACAAAGAGAAATTTTGGGGGAGAATTTCACAGCTTCTCTGTTTGGTCCCAGCATTGATAATGAGGTCCGCCACAGGTGTCAGAAGTGTGGAGTTTAATGACAGGTGGCCTGTATGGCCTGGGGAATACACAGTTAATCATTAGTGTGCTGTACATACAGAAAGGCATGCAAAAATATAAATGACAATGTTAATCTGTAGCACAGTTTCTTGTGAATGCAGTGTTCTTAATTCATAATATTTACATATTGAGTTTTCCAGATCTTTTTTCTCTAACCTCGTTGTCTTAGAAAACATCACTGTGACAGGAGAGAACAAGACAGTCTGTTCAGATGTATCTCTGAAAGCACGACCTTAAGGAAACTTGCTCTGATATGTTTGGAGGAAATGTTCTCTTATGTATTGGTGGAGTGCAATGTTTGCAGATGTATTTCAGTATGCTCAATAGTTATTCATCCAATCAGACAGTGTATTTCAGGAAAAAAGCTTTGAGTATTTCTTTGTGTAATGTGGTAACATGCAAATACTTACTCAAGCTTTACTTTGGTTGGTTTAAGTAAAATACTCTAGTCTTTTATTATCTGAGTTTGTCAGTTGGAGCATAGAAACTGTGCCTCGACCCTCGAGGTTTTCAAGGGGATGTGAAATTCAAACTGTCACTTACATGCAGGGGATCAGGGTTCCCAAATTTAGTTTGGCTGTGCAAGAGGGAGCATGCTTTCCTGGCAGCTGCCCTAGGGATTGATAGGAAAGAGAGATGGCTGTGTTTCTGACTGAGCTGACAGGATGGATCTCTTTCATAGGAGGTCACAACACCTTGTCTGTTTCTACCTGCCTGTCCTTTAGCCTGCTAGTGAAACATCATTTTTTTTATAGAGTCTGGGGGAATTAAACTGCAGAGTATGTGCTGCTTGTTCTCTGCCCCATGGTTCATGACGATGGGCATGTGGGAATGTATTCTGGACCCTCTGCCTGCCTGTACGGGCACTGGTGTCTGGAATGGGAGATAAGACACCAGGGGTGTGATCTCTACTGGTATCCTGTTCCAGCACGCAGCTGGACGTGGTTAAGGTGAGCCAGTATGTCTTGAAAACTGAGCATTTTCCCAGGTCTCATTGCTCAGGTATGTCTGACTTCCCTTTATCTTATGTTCCCAGTCTCAAACTTGGAGCTTCAGCTCCAAGTTCGGGAATCTTGGTGTTAGAATTGGTGGGGAAGCACTTGCAGAGTTTCTTCTGCTGACCTGAAGGATCACGGTGTTAGGCAGAAAGGGAGGCCTTTATTAAGGCCCATTTCTGCCTAATGCTGCACAGTCCCTAATAGCATACAGGAGTTGAAAGAGTTCTGTTTGTTCTTGTTCTGACAGGTTGAAAACATTGGACAGCCAGCGCTTAAACCATGCTAGGGTTTACTTTTGGATGTCAGACCCACAAAAGTGTAAACTGGTACCTCATTGTGCTAGCAGACGGGCATTTTAGTTCCCAGTTATCTGGCTGTAGTACTCTGGTGCTTGCTCTGAGCACATAGAAAAGTTCCATTTGTTTTGCAAAGGGATTTATTTCTGATCCTATTTATATATTGTGATAGGTTAAAATTGTTTGGGATTTTGTAGGTTGTTGGGAGATTATTTTTTTTTTGTCAGCTTAAAACTGTTTTCAATTGTATCCTGTAAAGGTTTCTTTTGACTCAACAAAACACCTTAGTGATGCATCAATTAAGAAGCGTCAGCTTGAAAGGCAAAAGCTTCAAGAGCTTGAAAAACAAAGAGAAGAACAAAAACGTAAAGAGAAAGAAGCTGAGGAAAAACAAAAAGAAGAAGAAAGGTATTTATGCCTTATTTCTCAGTTACATTTTTAACAATCAGACATAAGAAAACTGTAATGACTCCTTCATATCAGCATCCATAGTTGGAAGATAACTCAACACAAAGTTTCCTTTTAAAGTTCAACTCCTATAGCTAAACTGAAGCACTCAAAATACTGTGGTCCTCTTGAGAAAGGAGTATTCAGGAATTGAGATTTGGAGAAGAGGTGGTTTACACCTTCTATTTTTTTGTTGTTGTTGTTGAACTGTAATTCCAAGAGCTGGGAATTTACACAATGGGTAGTCACTCTAGAAAAATACGCATTGTAAATGGAGAATAGAAAATTATGCACCAGTTACACTAGTAAGTCACTCTGATATTATAAAATTCATTTGTTGTTAACGTCACTAGTTTTCCAGGAAAGGGATGGGATACAAGTATATCTTAACAGTTACCGTTTAAGAAAATGTATACAGGTGCAAGTGTTGTAAGACAGCTATTCAGAATATAAACACCAATGGAGCAAATTGTTTCAGAGGATGTATGATGTCCAGTTGCCTTGCTGTGTATAAATTCTTTTTGCTTAATGTTTAGATATTAACAGTTTCTGAAACTGTAAGGTTATTTAGATTATCACTGATGCTTATGTTCAATTCAAAATATTAAATCTGCAAAATGCTCATGTTCCTAAAATAGTGCTATTTAAACACCTGATCTTAGAAACCCTCAGCCTTCTACCTAAGCTACCAGTTTGTGCTAATGACTGAAACAAAACCTACCTGCACCATTAATTGGCTTGGTAATTTTCTTGTTGATTGACTGCCTAGCTGCTTGATGCATTGTTATAGTCTCTGCTTGAATTGGTTTAGAAAAAGTAAATTTTTGTTGCAGCCATGTTTTGTGTTTGGATTCCAACTTGTTTTCAAATACTGGCAGGCTAATGATTGTTTGCTCTCACGACTTAGGTTAATATGTTCACTGTTTTCTAATTCTGTTTTACAGTAATCAACAAGGCTTACTTAGAAACAAATTTACTTAAAGTACAAAATAGACTCCTACTCTGTGTAGAAATATGAAATTGTACCTGCCCTAGATAAGGTAAAAATATGAATCTCTTTTTTAGGAAGCAGAGAGAGCTTGAAGAATATGAGAGAGAGAGAAAAAGAGAAGAAAAATTGCGCAAGAGAGAACAGAAACAGAAAGATCGTGAAGTTCGAAGGAACAAAAAGCAACTTGAAAAGCTTCAAGCTGAAGAACAGAAAAAACTGCAAGAGAAGATAAAGTTAGAAGAAAGAAAGCTCCTCTTAGCTCAGAGAAATCTTCAGTCCATTAGACTAATTGCAGAACTGCTAAGCAGGGCAAAGGTAACTTCAATATTTATTTCAGTAGCTAATGAAGAACCCAGCAGAACAAAGCCTTTTACTGACTCGAGAGGATGTGAGGAGTGCTGTTCATTAAACAACAGATTTAATACCTCTCCAGATGCTATTCCTTAGACCAAAAATTTAAAAATATGCAATGAAATAGTATTTCTCCCTTGGTAAAATACACACATATAGGTAAATGGAAGAGTGAACTTGAACCTGAAGTCCTGAATAGTGTTTTTTGCCTGTAAACTAATTGGCAGGCTTGCTCTTAAGTCCATTAAAAGAATGTGTAAACACGATAAAGTGAACTAAAAACATGATAAGATGCAAGACTCCTTATTTCTAATTCCAGCTTTGATGCTGTTTCCCTTCTGGCTTTCAACAATACTGTTAACTATTCTTTGCAGTTTCAGAGAATAAGCTTTCATTATTTGTTGTTTGAAAGGGTAGGGAATGATTTCTCTGTAGGAAAAGTACTGTCAACTTAAGGTGTCAGATGTTAGATCTTGCCTCTCTAACAGTATTGTTGTTTTTTGCTGAAACAGGATGACATTTGCTTAACACTTGGATAAAGTCGTGTTAGGGTGTAATGTAAGTATTTTCTGTAGAAATTAAAAACTGTGTGGCAAAGCACAGTTGTTAGGGGTTTTTTTTCCTTAATGCCACTGTACCTCAGGAACGTTTTTGAAGTCATACAGTACTATGTGGTGAGTTACATGCTAGGAGAAGGGAGAAATACTTCTTGCAGGCTTTGTAACTTTTCAGTTGTGAAATAGCAAGGTCGTCTGATAAAACAAAACAGTGTATTTCTTTTACTCCCCGAATTTTGAGGTTTACACTAAGCTGTTTGTCTGAGTCAGAATTGAAAAAACAACAAAACAACTTGAACCTCCTTTTTCAGTATCATGGGTTTGTAAAGTGGTTGACAAAATGAGAATCAGTTTCAACCTCATGTGTGTATTTCATTATTTGCTGTTTTTTATGAACTCATTGGAAAGTCATCTGTGAACCACAGATTGCAATCATCTAACAGAAATTAATGTTTTAATTTGAGTGAAACCTTGAAGTGTTGACCCTGATAAATGTACTTTAATAGTTCAAATTTCACATGTTGCTTTAGCTTGTCTGTTACTCTTGTTGTATTAAGGAACCATAAAGACTAAGCTTTGGTTTTGCCTTGTGAAACAGCTAGGAGAAATTAACATTCAGAAGAGTTTGTGGATTAAGACTAATGTTTCACCTTACAACAGTTGTGTGTTGGTGGGTTGGTTTTTTTTTGGGATAGTTTTGATTTTATTCCCTTTAAGAGGGATGCAACCATCTTATTTTGGGATGATCACGTTCTGGTTGTTAGATTTCAGTTTCTTGCCATATTGCTCCTTTTGTGTTACTGTATAACTTGGAAGTATGAGCAGGTCTATAAAGATTTTCTTGTTTACTCTTACTTTCCCTTTGACTATCTTTCAGACAGTGAAGCTTTTGGAGCAAGAACATAATGAAGAAAAGATTCGTCTTCAGCAGCTGGAGGAGAGACGGAGGCTCCAGGAGGCTGAGCTCAAACGTGTGGAAGAGGAAAAAGAGAGAGCACTGGGGTTGCAGAGAAAAGAGAAGGAACTGAGGGTGAAAATACTGAACAATCTTCTGAGCAAGAAAATGGATGCAGTTAATCAAAACAAAGAAGAAACGGAATCATCTCAGTCTGACGTACCAAAAACCCCTAGTGATGTTCCACACACTGTGTCATCCAGCTGCATCACTTCTACCTCAGGACAGGCTGTTACGGCCAAACTGGCTCCCGACTCTCAAAGGGAAGTACCATCCCCTGAGAGTGTAAACACTCAATGCAAGTACTTGAATGGCAACGTTCATGACAAAGGAGGTCAGAAACTTCATACCACAAACTCTGAGAGGTGTTCTGAGAAAAGAAGTTCGGGGGTACTTTCATGTGTTCCCACCAATAACCAGCAGCAGAAGAACCTTTCTAGCTATGACCAGAATACCTGCAGGAAGGACTCGCGCTATGAGCAGCGCAAACGTAGCACAGAGCCACGGAGAAGAAAGAGCCGTTCGTGTAGCAGCATAAACACTGATGAAAGTAAGGATAAACGAGAGAGGAGCCGGCACAGAAGAGATGTGAGTTATCTGGATGAAAAGCGCAGGAAAGAAAGGAGGTATTATAGACACTCTAGCAGAAGTTACAGTCCTCGACGAAGCCATAGTCCTCGTCGAAGAAGTGTAAGCCCCAGACGTTCACGTTACAGAAGAACTCGCAGTAGCGAACGCAAACGAGACAGAAGAGAAAGAAGTCATAGTCGCAGAAGTGGCAGCAGGAGGCAAAGGCACCGGAGGAGATCACTGAGTAAGCACAGGAGTACTTGAAGCGGGTAGTGGAGGCTTTGGCTCCTTGGAAAGGCTGTGGTTGGACAAAAGGGCCAGAAAGTTGTAAACGAGACCTCATCGGTGTGACTGCTATAGAAAACACATTTGTTTCAACCAATGCTTAACTTGCCTCTAGTCCCTGAAATCAAGAAAACAGATGCCTGATATTTTTTGACGATCCTTTGTGCTTTGTTGTCTAGTTCCAGGTTTCTACCACAATGTAGGTATAACCATCTGTGCTTGCGCTTGAGTTCCTACAGTGCTAAAAGCCAACCTGTTTTCCTGATGTTAAGTTTTCTAAATCTTAATTTTGGTTTATTTAGTTTTTATCTCTGTATCACCCAGTTTGGTTTGAGAAGTGCATGGGAACGTCTGGAACTCCAAACGTGACAAGCTATGACATACAGATTTGTTTTTAAATGCTTTCTGGTTCATTCAATGAAATCACCTTTAACAAAGTAGAGTTATTGCTGATTGAGATGGATAGCAGGACTTTCATACAGTTCTTAAAACTGGCTATAAAGATATGCAGGATATCTTTTAAACTGCTGTGATTCCTTCATATGTCTGTATGGTGCCAAGCTTTGTGGCCCAAATTATTCTGGTATGTAATGTCATTTGTATAATAATACTTTCCATGTAAAAGAGGTGCACTGATGTGGGAAGTAAGAAGCAGTGGTAAAATGGTTGAAAAGTTGTTCTGTTATTTTGTTGACATATTTGGCTTTGTAATTACTTCAGGTGGCGTAAAGCCATTTGAAGTATTTTTTCAGGTACATACAGAGGTAGCCATTGTCTTTTGAAAAAGGGGCCTTCTTGCTAAATTATTTTTACTTGTGGTGTTGGAAAGTAAGGCTGCAGTGTCTCTTCTTAAATCCATTTAAGAATACTTTTGCTTCTAAAATGCAGCTCAGGAATATTAAAAGCTATAACATTACAGTGAAAGAGTTTATTTTGCCTTTTTATGGTAAAATTAAAAAGAAAACTGTTTCCAGTGAACTGAAGTTGCTGCTTTCATATGTCAGTGTATTAAAATTTGCGTAAGTGTTGTATGAGACCCCGTTTGTTGAAAAAAATCACTCAACACATTTGAGTAATGATCCTTACCCACTCTTCATGATGGTCCTGTTGTGTACAGCTGTGTCAACTGTTAATTCAGCAGGGGGTGTCCTCTTTATCCACAGCCTTCAGATGCCATTTTCCTTGCACTGATGCATCAAATTGAAGTCCATTCCTTTCCTGGAGTGCCTGAGAAGCACGTTGGTGCTGCAGCACACCTGCATCCCTGGATGGCTGAGTTTGTCTGCGTTGCTTTCAGTGAATCCATGCAGGGTTTGTTTCTAACTAGACCATGCTGCTGAAGTCTGTGTAGTTACCAGCTGTGGAAAGAAAAGGTAGACATTCTTTTCCCTTCCTGGCAATTCAGGTTTTTAAAATCTCCGATTAATTATGTTACTTCTCAAGTTTTGGTGACTTCTCTCGTGAGTTTCACTGGGGGCTGAGACCTAGACTGATTTATCTGATCATCTCAACACCACTAGTCTCAGAATTCTGAGCAGTGGCTTTCTATGGAGAGTTCATTTTTCTACTATCTTTTTTAAAGTCTTAAAAGCCTGTCTACCTGAAGATAAGTTCATCTTTGGTACTGATTTTGCTAAAATCTAATTTGTAAATGCATGTGATTCTGCTTATCGTGCTCTTAAATACTGACGCACTGTCCATGGTAACACCACGTTTTTAAAAAAAGTGTTTTATATCTGCAGTGATGTGAGAAATTTAACTAATGGCTGTCAGTACTAATGTCTTTGAGCTCAGGGTTAGAGTCTTACTAGTATTTCTACAGTATATTTCTACTACTGATTTCCACTGGGATTGATATGTTAGGTGGAAGTGTTGATGATACATTATTGAAGTAGTCAGGGAAATGCTAGTTTATAATGCTACTTTCAGGAAGTCATCAAGCTATGAATGCAGTGTCATTGCCAAGAGTGGAAGCAGTTAAAGTAGTGGCAGGCATCAAAAAGTGTTGGAATCATACTAGAAGAACCCAACAGATATTGTTAGCTAATAATGAAAAAAGACTGGGCTTGCTAAATTTTTTTTGCTCCAGAGAAGTACACCAAGAGCAGTTTTCATATCCCACTCTGAAATGATTAAATTCCATAAGCTCCCCCAATGTTTAGGGCAATTTCTGAGGCCAGAGAAGATAAGGGGGAGGATGTTCAGCTGTCAGGCTTTAATAATCACTCAGCTTAACACACCATATCCAGCACTGACTTCATACCATGTCCTAAAAGTGCAGTGACATGAAGTAACCTAATTGTTTATAGTGCTTGTATTATTTCTTCTTTCCACAGCAGCTTCAGGAAGAAAAGCCTGAAAGTGCTTTGAAGCTACTTGCAAATGCTTACTTTCCAAACTGCAGAGGGAATGTAGAAGAAGTCCTCTTTCAGTTGGCCAGCTGAACCCAATCAAAACCTGTTAGAACTCTTAATACCTAAAGTTGCCCAGTAACTGCACAGTGCAGAGTTTTATCTCGCTCATTAACACTTAGTATTGTTGCTTCAGGTGTGTTGTTTTGCTCACCCAAATATTTTCAGTGTGTGTTGTGTCATGTGTCTTTGTACTAGGTGTGGCTGGGATGGAGTTAACTTTCCTCATAGTTGCCAGTGTGGTGCTGTGTTTTGGACTTGTGACAAACAGTGTTGATAACACACCAGTGCTTTACCTACTGCTGAGCTGTGCTTGCACAGTGTCAAGGCCTTCTCCATTTCCCGTTGCGTGCACCCCTCCACCCCCCAGGATGGGAAGGCTGAGGTTGGGCAAGAGGGTTGGGAGGGGACACAGCTAGGACAACTGACCCCAACTGACCAAAGGGATATCTTGTGCCATATAACATCATGTTCAACAATAAAAACGGTGGGGGTTGTCTTTTCAAGGTAGCCTTTACTCCAAGACTATCTGGGCATCAGTCTGCTTGTGGTCATCATCACTGGTGATGGGCATTGAACTGCAAGGAAACTTGAAGAGTTGAAAATGTAATCTTGTAATAAGGTCACAAATATAAATTATGCCATGCCCAATATCTTTTATTTAGGTTTTATTATGGCTGCGGTGTGTGCTTGTACTACTGCAAAAACCTTGCTGATGCAATAACAATATAATTTTTGATAGCAAACAATTGCTCTTTGTTCTGTATTGATTGTAAGTCAGTACACTTCTACCAAGTATTTTCTAGGGGTCCTAGTATTTCAAATGAAAGACCTTAGGATACCAACAGGCTTTGTAATGGCTTCTAGAAGCTGAAGTACTGAAGTTACTGCTATTTTTCCCTACTTTGGAAGAAAGTTGTGACACTGATTGCTTAAATCTTACCTGATTTCTTGGATTTGCAAGACTGACTTTCAAGAGCTGTCTAAAAGCAGGGAAAATTAGTTGGTCTTTTTTCTTCCATTTCAGTGTATGTCTGAGTGATGATCTTGAGTTCATATGAAAAGATAAGTATTTAATGTCTGTCCTCTGCTGGTTTAGGCACTTTAAAGCACTATCCTTTTGAAATGGACTTGAAACTTTGATCAGCAAATTTCGGTCTTATTAATCAAGGCGTTCCAATAATCTGCATTACTGTTCTTATTTAATTATTAAATTTACAGTGTTTAAATCACATCACAGTCACAGGTTCTGGTATAAATGTTAAGGAAGCTGAAAAGTATAGAATTTAGCAACTAATACTAATCAAAGACATACCAAACTAATAAATACTTCTGAAACATTGAATTTATGTTGGTATGGCTGAGTATGGATAGAGTTTGACTAAGCTACTAGGCTACCTCTACTTTCAGACCCTTAGTTGCTGGAATTCCAATCCAATGAGAATGTCTCTAGAGATATCTGCCTATGTACTTCTGAAACTGGTCAGTGAGGATATATACCAGTCATAACCTGACTCTCTTTGCCTAGGCTTGTCATCAGTTGCATGTCATATGTCCCATTGTATCAAAGTTACATATCTTCCTCCATTTGTCTATTAATATTCAGGGTTTTGTTTTGTTTTGTTTTGGGGGCCTTGTTCCCCTCAGTTGTAAGCAGGAATATTGATTTATTCACTGTGTTTTACCAGAATGTCAAGGATCTGGGTGAGCAAGGCTGTAAGTCTTTGTTTCTTCTCCAGTAGGCTGCCACTTGAAAAGCCAGAGCCTGGATGTCAGCTTTCATCTGGGCTGAACGCATGGCAGCCTCAGGGGTGTAGGGTAGAGATGGGGAAAAAAATCCTTGAAGACGATGGAAAACTTCAGTAAAAGTCATTCCTCCAGAACTGTTATGCTTATCCCATGCATTTGACTTCGTTTTTCATCCTTCATCATTTTTCATCAACCCCAAGAAATGCCCAGGGTTTCTTCTGGTGTTCTGCCTCCATTCTTGAGTCTCTTAAGTCACCTGATGGCACAGGAAGAGAGTTTTGTCAGCTGTTTGGATGCACCTTTCTTCTTGCAGTCAGCTCCAGGAGAGATTTCACATCTGTTGCCACAAAATGCAATGTCTCCCTTTTGTCCTCCCAGAGGCACCAGGAAAATAGCATTGATCTAGTGGGAACGCACCTTGCTCTTGAGGATGTGCAGCGTTCAGAAGGGTGTTAATCATCCAATGATACAGGGCAGTGTGTGACCTCTTCCTGTTTGAGGATCCTGCTTATCACAGATGGCTTGCAGCAAGGTCTGAGTTGAAGCAGGTCAGAAGGTTGTAGACCAAAGCTCCAGAGTCTCCCCATGTTGTGTAGGAATTCGTGCATATTGTCCATGTGTGTGCTGCTGCCTGGCCATGGTTCTTGGCACAGGCAGCCGGGAATGGTTTTCCTGCAGCCCTTGTTAAGCAAAGAAGAACATGAACCTCAAAAGGGTAAGAAATCCAAGTTACTGTTGTTATGGACAGTGTTATGACAGTGTCACATAGTCCCATTCTGATCCTTAAAGAAGAATGTCTCCTCCCATTCCTATGGGAGGCTTTCAGCCTGTAATTTTCTTCTTATATCCTGGGCTTGACCTGCACTAGGTGACTCAGGAAGCAGCTTATTCCACAGAAACTACGGCTTCTCACAAGGGCAAGGCCAAAGCCCTTCAATATGATTGTTGTGGTGCTTTCCATCTGCGTACTGCCTGCTGGGGTAAAGTAATTTTGATAATGTTTGAGTCATATTGCCAGAAGTAATTGATATTAATAAGTGGTTACCAAAGCCATGACCATATCCACCATATTTTGGTGGATTGACTCTACCTATGTAGAGTAATCTATTCAATGACCTAGAATAAGGGCATATGCATGATTAGGTATGGACATAAAAAACCATTTGATATGTTACCTGGAAGCATCATCTTGAAAGCTGTTAGAGAAAATGGGAATTTTTGCAGTGGCTTCCAAAACTGTGAGCACAGGACTGTCCCAGGGACTGCAAGGTTATAAATGCAAACCAGTGAGAGTTGGTCACTGCTCAGCACTCCCTGGACATCCTGCCAGTGTCAGGTTTAGGGCAGTTCTTGAACACATACAGGATCGTGTAACAGACTATTGCAGCTGTCCATGTTTGATGTTGCTAGATTCCATGTAAGACAGCGGTTAAACTGACTAGTTCGGCAGGTGCCTCAATTCATAAATGAGTGAGCAGAATTGACCACTGATGCCTCATATTGCTATATAAGTTAAGGGGTTTGATCTGGTATCAAGTTTAGTTATAATCTGGATACAAAACCCACTTCCTTAAGTTTATGTTGCATTCTGTTGATCTGTGATGTCCCCAGCGCAATAAATGTGTTTCTTGCAGAATATGTCTTCTGCTGCCTCAAAACAAATTTGCAGAGTTGTGTCTAGTGTTTGTATAAAGCAGCAAGCTGGCTGCAGTCTATACTTCGGAACCGAGAAGTGGATGTACAGAGTGGATCCCCCTGGTGTCTCGCATTCCTACCTGTGTAAGTATTAGTGTCGTTAAAAGGAAATGCACCTCTGGGTTTTTTTGTATGTGCTCCGATACCAATCTCTTGAGGCTTGTTTGAAACGGTGTGCACCAACATCCTTCCTTCTTTATAATCATAGCACAGGAAATTTATTTAATCGGGTTTTCTCTCACCTGCTGCATCCTCTGAATATATCTCCTGCTTCCTCACGTAAAAAAAAATCAAAAATAAATCGTAGATTAACTCAAATGCTTTGCCATAGTATTAGGTTCTAAAACTATTGAAGGGCTAAGGGTGATTTGAACTGTTTTTTAACTGATGCCTAACCCAGTTGTGTGTGTGCTCTGTGGCACCTGCAAAGTGTGGGTGGGATCCCCATGAGTGGTGTCCTTGAAACTGCGACCGTTTGTAGGACAACATGAAGGGATGATGGTGTGGTAGCACCACAGTCACTCCCAGCTAGGAGTCTCAACCTGCCAGGCAAGTATCTGAGCAAGGATTGATCAATCTCATACCAGATCTTCCCTGCAATTCTGCATGTGATCCCAGACAGTAAGTGCTCTCAGGAATTCCCTTGTGGTGTCTGTTACTTTCTACCTTAGCTGGAAAAGGAAAAGGATGGCAAAGTCTTTCTCTTCTGCTCACTGCACCTGACGTGGCTGGCACACAGCATAAAGCTGTAAACACACCTTTGAGTTGAGCCACTAGGTAAAAGGATTTAAGGGGTGCTTGGCCACGCCAAGCTACGGGGACACTTCTTTCTGGTCTTCTTGAAGAAACAGAGGAGAAGATTGTCAGATTAGCAAGTGTAAAATGGCCTGTGCAAGTCAGTTGCATGTCCACTGATTGGCTTTGTGATGCTTGATAGACCACGAGTAATTTCTGACATAGAAGCCTATCTCAGCTGCTGTCCATCTTGGTTGTCTTTTTGCATCTCTATCTCTTTAAAGTTTCGGCCTCCACCATTTTTAGCTAAAGAACCTCTCTGTCCTCGGGGAGGCTATACCTGTTACCTGCTGGGCCCTTCCTCTGACAGAGATCTCAATGACTACTTGGTTGAATTATTTGAGAGATTATTTGCAGGCCAGAAAGTTAAACCAAGAACAATTCTGGGTTGCTTTGAGGGACTTTACACAGTCAGGGTTTATACTATAAAGAAAAGTGAAGAGAAGGGAGGTTTTGCTTAGAGAATGAGCTGGGTATACAGGAGTTCCTGCCCACTCCAAATGTCTGCCAGTAGTACGTGTAATGTAAACAGGAAAAAAAATATAAAATTAGTTGGTTTCAAAAACTGACAGAAGCAGTAGTCATCTTACTAGGGAAATGCACCTATTGCATTAAAAGAAGAATTAAAAGTTATAAAGAAGAAAAGGAGCATTTTGTTAAAACTGGGTATTCTATTTCCAAGAAAAAGTATGATACTGAGTATCCTGCCTTTTTAGGATTCTTAATAAAAGGGTACAAATTGTATTAAGTTAGTGTACTTCCAGGCCATATGATATATGCTGGGCATACTTAGAAGCTTAATAATGATAGTGAGGCACAGTTGTTTCCATATTGGAATTACCAAAACTCATTATCGAAGTCACGTCCCTGAGATTTGTACTTGTTGCTTGTAAGGAAGGTTGTATGTATGAAAACAGTGTCATCTGCCATTTCTCACTGGCAGACACATTAATTTTACTGAATCTGCTTTCTTCATTGATCATCTCTTACTTTCAAATGGTATGCAAAAATGACATAATTATTTTTTGTGTAGTATTTCTCTGTAGTGAGACATTGAGGCAAAGAAAAACTCATCAACAAAATAGAACCGTGGAGGTAAAGTAACAAGCTTTAGCCTGCGCACGGTTTAAGTGCTATGACAAAAACCTTGATGGGGTTTTCAGATAAAGCAAGCCATTGGAATTTTGTCTTCATGAATGCATTTGTAGCTTAAAAGGAGCTTAGACTTTAAGCCTCAATAACAATTTACTTGGAAACAACAACACACTGTGTGTGGCTTTGCATCAATCTGGTGTGGGTTATCTGCAACCCTCCTCCCCTACATCTCGCTGCTGGTAGTAATCCCATTAGACGATTACATCTGGTGTCCTCAACAGACAGATTTAGTCATAATTTAAAAAGTACTTCAAGTGACTTTAATTAACTGTGTGGTCATTTCATTACCAGACCCTCTTGTACCCTATAACTTTGCTGTAAGTGAAGTGAATTTATGGCCGATTAGGAGGTGCTTGTCTATAGTCGTGCACTTAACTGTCTGTTATTTAGTCAAAACTACAAGAGTCAAGGGTTGAGCATTTTTGTACTTATGAATCCTTAATGCAGCTGTGCTAAATGTCACTGCAACATCTGATTACCAATCTGTGGCTGAGTCATTTGAGGAAAGTGGTCTGTAAGCTGGTGAGCAGCAGCTCTTCTTAGAGTTGTTTTCTTTTGCTCAACAGAAGAGAAATATATAAATCAGTGTGGTGAGCATTTGCTTTCAGTGTAGCTGATGGCTTCAATCTGAATATGTTATGATCCCAGGAATGGGAAATCTTTATGCTCGGGCAAAATTGCACCAATTTGTTTCTCAGTACAGACAGGCAGAATTGACCTTTAGCAGAAAAATATTTTCATTTTCCTACACCTTTCTAATCTTTTGGCTAACAATATTTATCTTTGGTTAGTGGTGTTTATCTATGTACAATTTATTTCTCTATTTTAATCAGAGGAGAGGGAAAGCTATTTGAGGTAAAGAAGTTGACCTGGTTATCCATATGGATGGAGACTTCATGAGAAGTTTTTAAGCTTTCTTTTTCCATGGAACTGACCTTGGAATGGATCCGAGGAACTTAAAAAGCTGTAACGTGTTCATTAAGAGCGGGTCTAGATTTGGGCAAGTGAATGAACGCTGCAGACTCGCACTTAGTGCACGTACAGATGGAAGTTCCTAAATAGAAACTGGGATCATGCACTCTCCTTGAGGTGGAGATGGCAGAGTAAGATGTCCAGTATGAATGTAGCTGTGTTCTCAAAACCTTTTATCCAGGCTTTTCCTGCAGAGAAATGGTGTGCCGTTAAATGAAAACCGCAGAGATCCACAGTCACTCTGGCAGAGAGGTGTGCTGTGATCTCCAGCCTCCATAGCACAAAATAAACAGAGTATTAGTGTCTAACCTGCACTGAGCAGTGAAGTCTGGTGCACTAGCAAGACAATAGCACTGTATTTACAGGCTGTGTTGGCCAGGATGAGGAGGTCTAAGTCTTCCTACAGTGTGGTGTTTGCTGTAACTTGTATGTTTGGACCTAGTGTTCTGGTAAAACAAGAGACCCTGTGGTGTTAGAACCTGGGGAACAGGTACTGTTTCTGAGTTATATACAGAGGAGAAAAAGGCTGATAACTGCTTAGCTAACTGTAACAGCTAACTCTTAAAGTAGGTTGCTCTTTCGCTGCTGGCTGAAAGAAATACAGCATCTTTTGGCTGAAATGTAAGGATGGAGTGGAAAATACAGATTCATGGAAGGATTATACAGTGGAACCTTTCAGTAGAGGAAGTTTCACTGCATTCACAAAATGGTCGGAAGAAACATGGAAAACTTTATACTGTCCTGTTTCTTCTAAAATGAGGCAGGTTCAAAAGAGAAGCACAGAACTAACCTCCAGCAGCAGAGTATAAATGCAACCCTACTTCCTAGGAAAGGAAGACAACATTAAAATATTGTGTTGGGACGAAGTTGTAAAGTGCAGTCTTTAAACATACACCAAGTCTTTAAACACATACCATAGGCAAAGTGTTGAACTGGCTGTTAATCACTGTATTGCTCAAGTTTTGCCCCTTACTTAATCACCGAAAAGTGGAGAAAGCTACCACTGAAAAAAATGCTACTTTGTAACATTTTGCCATCACTGTATCACCTAAGTCAGGTCTTATTCAATGTTGATGCCTGAAGGGTCACTAAATATGTGATAAAAGAAGTCCTGTGAGTCTTTTCCTGATGGAACTAGTCTTTTCTCACCTGAGGGTTGCAGCGTTTGCCCAAAATGGCAAGATGACAGGGATTTACAAGCTGGAGCAACGGACAGTGGGGCAGAGAAATTTCAGGAAAGTAATCCAGGGTTTTAATTTCCTGATGGAAGACCTATGAGGTACGTTCCTCATGAAGTTGAAATCCATACCACATCTGGCACTTGGCAGTCATTTCGTTGTTTCTTCCCAAGGACTTTCTGCATGCCTCTATTTTTGCAGAAAAGGGGAGGAAAACTGTGGCAGCCAGCTGGAAAATGTAGAATGTTTTATCAACCCTCAACAACCTGCTCTGCCAAAAAGTGGCAAAGCACAAGTAGGACACCCCTGCTGTGGTGCTACTATCAAACAGGCGTTGCTTTCTAAGCCGACATGCAGGGGGACCTGCAAAATACAGAAGAGGAACAGGAATAGATTTTATTCCTTGTAGACTTCACCTGAGTGATCTTTGTCAGAGCAAACTAGTCACTGTGACAAAGCAGCACAGCAAAGACTCTTACAGCTTCTCTTGAGCCTGGCTGCTTTTGCATTGAGGTATGGTGTATACCCTACTGCCAGCCCCAAGGTCACCTGGACCTGAGCCCATCACAGCAAGTTTCAACTACCCTCTGGCTACACCCCCATGTTTCTTTTATCCATTCCATGGGCACAGTTTGCAAATCAGGCCAGGGAAGCACACCCAGGTTTTCCACACCTGGGTGGAAATTATTTCAGGCACAGACAGTGGTGGGCTGCTTTCCACTCCTTCAGCTCTTTGTGTGGACTCTACTTTCAGGTTATTTCCTTGGCAGCTCTTGCCTGCTATGTAGTAGTGATGCCAGTCATTTCCCTGGTGTGGGTAAGGTCTGAGGCCCTGTGTACGTGACCCAGAGCCCAAGTCTGAACAAGTCTCTATTTCATCATGGTAAAGATAAGTGCTATGCATACGCTTGAGTGAGAGGTGTGTAGAATTAGGGTCGTGGGAGATAACAGGCTTGGCCAGGACTATCCCGTGACCACTTTGAGCTGAGCTGATATTCCTTCACTTTTAAACCCATGGGAATGTCCACATTTCACTTGAAAAATTGTGTTGCCAAATTGTCATCTTTCCTCTGGGGTCACATCATTGGGCTGGCTAACATATGTACGGATTTCTATCCTTGGGAAGATCTTTCAGCATCAAAATGCCAGCCTGATGAAGTAGAGCTGCTTTTAAACAAGTCCTGAGTAAGACTCTGCTTTGGTTCATGAACTCCTGGTGCATCACACTGAGTTCAGGTTCTTGGTGCTGTTCTGCACTGATTTCTGTTTTCCTTGTTACAAGCTTTCAAGTGCTCCTGAACTACCAGCCTGTTAACCAACTGCTGAACTGACAATAGAAGCTTTAATCCGCACTGCTTCTTTGGCCTTGTACTTTGTGATGGAAGAGCCAAAGAAAGAGCTGAACATGGTAGAAAGACCCACTGAAGCCAAATAAGTTAGCTAACATGTTTTGTATCCAGGGTGCTTCTCAGAAGCAATAAGATTAAGTGGATCAGCTGGTGTGGTCTGTGCCTGGTGGAAAGAAGCTTATTTAAATTAAGAGGGCAGCGAATCCGCGCCTCACTCCAGAGAGAAGATGGGTTCCACGGAAGACCTTGACTATCCTCAAATCATCTTGCAATACAACAGTGGATTTTTAGTCTCAAAGGTAAGAAATATAACTCAGTCTTGGATAGATGTCTAAGAGTATGCAAACAGAAATATTCAAGGATCTCGCTTTAGGTCCTGAATGTAATTCTTTGGTATGAAAACCATCTCATACAAAAGAATTCCATCTTCTCAGCTAGACAGAAAGGAAATTTGACAAGAGAAAACTTCTGAAAACAAGCTGAACTCTCAGGATAGACTTAGCATTTATTGAGACCTCTCTAACCTTTTGGGGCTTGGATGAGGTGACCTTACATAAACCTTTATAAAAGCACAGGAGTTGTTTTGCTTGAGGCTTGCTGTCTGACTGCCTAAAATGTGGAAGGTTCCTTCCGTGGTGGGATTTCTTCCCAGTTTTCATTTTTGGAGTTTGTGAAACAGAGAGCTGACTCAAATTGCTTTTTCACTTCCTGTTAAACCATGCAAAGAACAAGATTTTTCAAGTATCTTCTCAAAGAATTTCCTTCCCTCTCCTGTGTGTATGTATCATGCAGAAGGCTGAGCTTGAGAACTTTTATGTATTGCCTTTTTCAGGTGAAAGAAAGAATCTGGTATAATGACTGTTTTTCCAGATAAAAGATTAAGGCACAAGGGTAGAACTAGTAGTTCCACTTTCTTTGTTGTTTACTGATGTCATTTGCTTTTCTGTATATGTAAGCACATGGGCATCAAATTATAGTATCCAGTGCAGTGGAGATTTTATTGTTTTTTTACTCATTTACTATTTCATTACCTTTTCTATTGTCCCTTTCTGCACTTCTGGCCAACATGGTAATGGAAGGAATGCTCTTTGGGTTGTGCAAATACTGCTGCATCCTAATGCTCCTGAAAGGCAGAGCAAACAGTAAAGAGGAAAAAAGGTTGATGAAAAATCCTTTAGCTTGGTGGGAAAGAAGAGTGCCCAATGCTTTCCAAATTAACACTGGTACCTTGTTTTTGAGAAGCGATTTCAATTTCAGATAAACCATATTCCTACTGAGGGTACAAGGAACTTCCCATGAACTTTATCAAGTCATTGTAGTTACAGGCAGTTAATTGAGTTGATGTCTTTGATACTGTTTTAGGAGTGTTTGTGTGACCAGAGAAATAGGCTAATACTTGTAAACTTGTCTGCGTACAGCTAAAGAAAGATGTTTTTCTTATGTATGTTTACATATATCTGTCTGAAGGTTGAGGATTGATTGTTGCACACCTTCTCTATGAAAAGCAGGGCAATTCTGCTGGCCTGAGTGAGGTGGTCCTTTTGGCTGAGACAACCTCCCTGCCTCAGTAGTCATGCAAGTCAGACCCTGAAAATAGGGTCTGTAGAGTGGGATACTCCCCCCTGCTGCAAGCCACAGGATAGTCTCCAGGGTTCACTGGAACATATGTTAGATCCTTAGTTTTAAAGAATAAAAGTAACAACAGAAAAACCCACCACTAAACAGTCTTGCCTCTGTGCTCTCCAGGCAAAAAGCAAGAGAGACTGTGAGAAAGTGCTCTGAAACGAAGGAAGAGTTGGCAACATTCCAACCCAAAACCTGGTCTCTAAATGTGAACCTTTATGAGCCAAAAACATGATCTGGCTTTGCCAGAAAAGATATGAAAAAAGGTGCACTACAAGAACTGTATGGTATCATCGGTGTTCAGGGAAACTTCAGTTTAATCATTGGACTTGTTTATATGAAATACAGTTTTACATGAAAAAAATATTATGTGTATATTTTCTCCAACAAAGCAGCTTTAGAAACACAGTAGGCTTTGGTGATTTGACCTGATCCCTCACTCCCATCTTTCCTTACCCCCAGGTTATGTTCACTGCCTGTGAGTTAGGGGTGTTTGATCTTCTGCTGGAGTCAGGAGAGCCTCTGTCTTCAGATGCCATTGCTGCACGCTTGGGTACAAGCACCACAGGGATGGAAAGACTGCTGGATGCCTGTGTGGGATTGAAGCTCTTGGCAGTAGACCTGACACAAGGAGGAGGTAATAAAAGCAGAAGAAGGAGAATGAACTAAAAGACTTAAACCTCTGATGGTTTTGAAAGTGTGGCAAGGTGTGTGGAGAGAGGTGATATCTAGTGTTAGGCCAGTTACGGCCTGGAAGAAGAAAAATAAGTTGGGAACACCATCCCCTCTTCAACTGAAAGAGAAGCGGCAAATCTCAGCATGATGAAAGGTGTAAATTAAAACCTAAGTGAAGGGCTCTATATCCCTAAACTGCTTTGTGCAAGAGCCTTAGGTGATCTCAGAGAAGATATTCGGGGTCTCTAGGGAGCTAGTCTCAAGAAAACTGAGGTGCAGGTACGATTTTAAACTTTAAAACAAAATGCCAGGGTGGGTGGGCAACAGCATGATTTAAAAAACACATTTTGTTTTTCTTCGGGGTTTTACCACAGTGTGAAGTATTTTGTTAAGTTGCTGGTCTGAACTGAGATATGATGCAAGTTTGCCCTTGCATCAGAAATGTTGAGTCTATGCGGTCAGAAGGGATCTGTAGCCATCAGACAGCTGGTCAGGTCTAGCCAGAGTCTTGCAAATTGTGTCCTCTGTTCTGGCTTGTTACCTTGCCCTGATTTAGGGCTTACAGTAACCCAATGAGTTTAGGGAGAACCAGATCTATCTTTTATATTCCTCTTGTATGCCAGTCCCATGGGTGAGCGATGCGACTGCAGATGCACTGGAGGAAGAGGGGAGATTTGTGTGAGTCCTTTAGGCATTCGTCTGTCTGCAGAAGGTCATGCCTTAAGTGAGACAGGGTAGGTGTGGTTGGCATGCTGTTTTGGGGACTTGTCTCCCACTTAATGACCTTGTTGAGTGGAAAAAAGACTTGTCTGCAAGGGCTTCTTCTTTTAAATAGAGCATACCAAAAGCTTTCTCTGATAGCTGAACACTATAGTTAAATGATGACACTCTAAGGCATTCTTGCCTCTTGCAGCTCTTGAAATAAATGTTTGGTGCTGGAGTAAGTGTAGGTAGGTGGCGTTTACATTGGATGGGGTAACACACATTTCAGCAGTCCTCAGCCACTGCTCATTGCAGTGGAAGGATTTACTGTAAAAGCAATGTTATTGTGTCTCTGGTCAGAGAGACAGACAACTTCTGGTGATAAATACCATACTGCACAATAGGCTGGGAAAGGTGTTATATCATACATGCTAGTAAATATATTTATTTCAACCTTTAGCCCTCTACAGAAATACAGAAATTTCCAACATCTACCTTACAAAATCAAGTCCCAAGTCTCAGTATCATATTATGATGTATTACTCCAATACAGTCTACTTGTGCTGGCACTACCTGGCTGATGCTGTGAGGTAAGGAGGAGTGCACTGCCTGTTGCAAACTGCTTTGCGACATCTGTGTGGCTGCTCTTAGTGGTTTGTCTCTGGAAATGGGCAGAATGAAGATGCTGTCTGGTTCTCAGAAAGGAAAACCAACAGATCTTTTCAACTGTTAACATGGCCAATACGTGTTCTTGTTTTTTCTTGCTCTCTATTTCTGTGTGTTCTTGTTTTCTTTTTCCTTCTGATAGTAGAGATGATCTAGGAATCAGATTTCTGTGTGTTTGACCTTCAGGAAAACACTTGATCATTACAGTGGCTCTTAATTGAGGAGACACTGATAAAGTAAATGATGAGTAATGATGACTAAGGATACTTCTGTTGAAAAGGTGTATAGGAGTAGTTTAATGTGGATCTGGAGTCTCCTGTCCCACTCCTTGCAACTGCTGATCAAACGTTGTGTGTGTGATGGTGATGACTGCACCAGTCTCGTACCTTTACCTGAGAAATGTTTCCCGTAAACCATAGAATCACAGAATGGTTTGAGTTGGAACAGACCTTAAAGATCATCTACTTCCAACCCCCATGCTATGGGCAGGGACCCCTTCCATTAGGTCATATTGCTCAAAAACCCATCCAACCTGACCCTGAAAAGAGCCAGTCAATTCTTGTGAGAGGTTGAGAACTATTTCAGCGTATTTTGGGGTGGCAAATGAGGATGCCTTTACAGCCATTACAAACAGGCTGGCAACACATGTTTCGTCATCGATAATGGGGCAACCCCTAGTATCAATACAGGCTGGGGGATGAAGGAATTGAGTGCAGCCCCGTCAAGAAGGACTTAGGTGTACTGGTGGATGAGAAGCTCTACATGAGCTGACAATGTGCACTCATAGTCCAGAAGGCCAACCATATCCTGGGCTGCATCAAAAGCAGCATGGCCAGCAGGTTGAGGGAGGTGATTCTGCCCCTCTGCTCTGGTGAGACCCCACCTGGAGTACTGCCTCCAGCTCTGGACCCCTCAGCGCAGGAAAGACATGGACC
>VXAK01020088.1:8383-75907 GCA_013399435.1 Arenaria interpres | reverse complement strand
CAGGGGGGTTGAACTAGATGACCTTTAAAGTTCCTTTCCAACCCAAACTATTTTATTCTATATATTCTGTACAAAGTCAAGCACCTTCCACAGTGATGAACCAGCTGAAAATGTAGCCCTGAAGTGTATTTGGGGTAAAAAAAAAAAAAAAAACCAAAAAAAAAAAAAAAACCAAAAAAAAAAAAAAAACCAAAAAAAAAAAAAAAACCAAAAAAAAAAAAAAAACCAAAAAAAAAAAAAAAACCAAAAAAAAAAAAAAAACCAAAAAAAAAAAAAAAACCAAAAAAAAAAAAAAAACCAAAAAAAAAACCACACTCACATGCTGTTTGGTTGGTACTTTAGAGAAGGAAGAAACCAATATGAAAGAGCTTTTGGTGTTTCATCTGAAGACCCTTTTGGAGCAATGTACAGGTAATCATTAGTATATTTATGCAAATTTTATTCTTCTTATTGTAGATAAAATTAATATTTTTAATTATGGTTGAGGACAATTAAATATAATGGTATGAGAATCCCCCTCCTCAGAACTGTCATGGAGAGTTTTCCTTTGACAACAATATTCATCACTGGGACACTGTCTGATATTTTGAATAGAAGTAAGAAGCATATAATTTCCTATTTTGAAAAACATATCACAGGTCTCTGGCATAGAGGTCATGGTTGTTGAAGGAAAAAAATATCCCTTGGAAGTCTGAGAATTAGCAGCATAATACACTGTTGGACTTCACTAGTCTTAATTCCCTATTTAAATGCATGAATGCATAGCTGCAACCTTCTGCTACAGTAAGACTCAAGGTCAGTTTATATGCAAAGAGAATGTATTCTGTGTCAATAAAAATAAAGATTAGTGTTTAAGCTAAAGCTTGTAATAAGTTATATGACAGAAATCACCAAGGATAATCTAAGTTACCTTTTCTGTTTGTTGTGTCCGTTTGCATTACTAGATCTGAAGAAGAAATGCTGAAATTCATGGCTGGCCAGAACTCGGTATGGAGTATATGTGGGAGAGATGTTCTTGCTGCATTTGACCTTTCCCCTTTCAGGCAGATCTATGACCTGGGAGGTGAGCATCAGTAGATCTTCTTTAACAAGGCTCTGAGCTATCTTCTTTTACAAGCTCTGAAAAGAAAAATAACTCCTATTTTATATGATGGGCAAAAAAATGGAAAGCAGGACTTATCTCAACCATAGAGGGAGTGTTTTACTGATTTGTTTGGGTTAAAAAGAAATGTGAGAGTGCTAAGAACATTAGGAAGCTGAATGCTTTTCTCTACAGTATCTCATTTGTTTTAGTGGCCCATCCCCTTGCGTATGTGGCAGGTGTGGCATTTTTTCTTGCTTGATACGTTTTTTTTGTGCCAGACTCTTTCCCTCCTCCCCTTCAGTTAGTTTCATTGAGATATTGTCTGCAGCCTCCTACCCTGCAGTGCCCCACTGTCCCAGGCCTGCTGAGCACTGCCAGGATTCATGGGACAGGTCAGGTGCCTTCACAGGCTCCATCACTGCTTCCTCAGCACCTGGTTTAGTGGCCCTATTTTTCATTTCCCCCTTCCATCTTCCACAACTGGGTGTGACTGAGGGGGTGTGTAAGAGCTGTTATGTCTGGGGCTGGCCCCATAGACCTAGGTTCTGGGAGTCCTGGATCTTCCTGCAGAGCAAATGGAGATGATGGCCCCTTCTGTCCCTTCTTTTCCCTTTCAGCAACAAGTGGGGAGCAAATGTACCTTGCCAACTGCCATGAAACTGAATGTGCTGTTGCCTGCATCACTTTGTGGGGCTGTTGCTGAACAGGTTGTTTTTGTGTCAGCACTGACCTTTGTTTGCTCTCCTTAAAGGAGGTGGAGGAGCTTTGGCCCGGGAGTGTGTTTCTTTGTACCCAAATTCCACGGTCACTATTTATGACTTGCCGAAAGTTGTACAAGTGGCCAGAGAGCGATTTGTTCCCCCTGAGGAGCATCGAATTGCTTTCCATGAAGGTGGGTGTGGACAGCGGTGTAATGTCATGGCAGCTGTTGCTCCTGAGCCCCTTGTCTCTGCTCAGAGGTACCACACTGGAGGCTCAGGTCTCCAGTGGCCCCTTATGTGGGCAGAGTGTCCCAGACTGCAGCCTCCCCAGCCTGGGTCTGCAGCTCATTGCTACCATGGGGCTGTCCCAGTTGTGCATCTGCGGCTACCTTCTCTCAGAGACACAACTTGGTTATTCAGCAACCCAGAAACTCTCCTGAACAGAACTATTTGATTTGTTCAGAACAAGAGTACTTTAAAAAAAAAAAAAAAAAGGCCCTACAGTTTTGAAAAATTAACATGACACGTTAAAAAGTCTTCCTAACGCTTCCTTTTCTCCTGTGCAGGCCTCCTGGCAGATGCATGGGATGGCAGGCCTACTCTGAGCAAGGGGTTTCCCTTCTCTGGTCACGACTGATTGACTTTCAAGTCCTAAGATATTTTAGGCTTAGAATGTGGGTGAGCTAGCTCATATTCCTCTTGGCCAGTCAGTAGATTTTTGCATGGTCTTTGCACCATCTATGATGAAAATGAGTGTAGGGAGATCTAATTTTTGATATTTACAAAGTGTTGGAATGACTTAGTATTGCTTGATGCTCAGAGAGAGAAAAGAAGCCATGAGGAAGGAAGGAAGTATATAAAAAAAGGTGGGGAAATGTGGGAAATGTTGTATGTGCTGGTGATGCAAAGAAATGGGAGTGGAAATGACAAAGTAAGATGCAGAGAGAAAAATTTGAATACAGTATACCGGGTGCTGTGCAAAAGTCATGGTGATGAAGCCAGTGCTAGGAGGTGAGAGATGTGCATTTTTTTCCTTATAGATTTAGGATTAAACTCTGTGGTTACTGAAGGTCTTTGAAAAATTGCTTAGATAAGGGGAAATTCTTTGCTTTTTTCCATCAAAGAAACCATGAGAAGCTGTCTCCTCTTCTTAACACTTTATGAATTTGAATATCTGGAGAAAAGCTAGACTCAAATGCTCTCCTGTGTATTAAAGACTGTTTCAGATGAGCTGCTGCTTTTAAACGTTTCAGACCTTCTTGAGACTGCATAAGATCAAAATCCCCTCTGGAGTGCCACAGAGGACATTTACCCAACTCTGTTGCTGTCTCATGTGTGTGATGGACACGGCAAGCCCAGAGTCTTTAGAACTGAAAATATTTGCTGAACTCAGCCGGCTGAGTGTGTTTTGGGTGTTTTGTGTAATACATGTATTCTTGCTTTACAGGAGATTTCTTTAACAATTCAATTCCAGAAGCTGAACTGTATATTTTATCCAAGATACTGCATGATTGGGATGATGACAAGTGCAGGCAACTGCTGGCAAAAGTCTACAAGGCTTGCAGACCTGGTAGGTGTGAGTTCTTCAAGAGCAGTCTCTTGCCTGTCAGTAACGTGGAGGGCACCAGTCTAGATGCTCAATTTGGGCAGTAGAGTTTCAGTGCATGTCTTTTGCTTTCCTAAACCAGCCACGTGCAGCTGAGCCGAATAGGGCCTGGTTTAAGTTTTCCTTATCTGGCTTCCACTTCTAGTCTCCTTCTCTGCATGGACACCTGTTTCAAGACATTTAGGTGTATGCTTTAGGGATTTGGGGTATTATTTAGATAGACAGGTGTATATGTCACAGTGAAAATCCAATTAAGCATCGTATTGAAGCCTCAGAGCTTTGAAAACACTGCCTACAGAGCTGGGCTCTCAGCATAATCAGTAAGCTCCTGTGGATTTCAGCTGGGGGAAATGGGAAATTGGCACCCCAGTCATAGCATCCCCTTCAGCCCTGGTACATGAGTACATATGTAGTCAAGCCAAGGCAGGCTCCAATGCTTTTGTTATTTCATTGTCTTTTGTGATGCTGAAATATGACTTAATGTAGGGGCTGCTTCTTCCGGGAACTAAAGACTAGGATCTGTCCTAGTAACTCAACTGAAAAGTATCTCGTCTTCTCAGAGCTCAGCATGTGTTTTATTGCTCTTTATTCAACCAGGCGGTGGAGTGCTGTTGGTTGAATCACTTCTGAATGAAGACAAAAGTGGGCCTTTAGAAACGCAACTGTATTCCATGAATATGTTGGTCCAGACAGAAGGAAAAGAGCGAACAGCAGCAGAGTACAGCAAGCTCCTCGAGGCAGCTGGCTTTGGAGAGATTCAAGTCAAGAGGACTGGAAAACTCTATGATGCTGTTTTAGGGAGGAAATAATAGTACCTCTTTTATGTACCAAACAAGTGTTAGGTAATAGAGTAAGTGGAGAATTATGATATTCCCTTATTAGAGGGGAATCATCAACTTAGCTTTTAGTTAAGGCAGCCCTCTTTTTGGTAAGCTCATACATTGTCAGGACAATCACTAATGGCAGATCTTGAGTGTGAATGGATTGTAAGTCTGGCAGCCTGACTAGGCCTTCTCTTTGGGTCTGGAAGGGAGATGAGATAAGAAATCAACGCCTATTCCACAAGAAATAACCCATGAAAGAAATGTGCACTGCTTTGGTTTCAGATTTTTTCATTTTTTCCAATTTTAGTGCTGTATCTGACTAAAGCAAAGCTGAATTTGTACTTGAATTCCTGCAAAATAAAACTGACCCCTGTACTGAACTCTGCTACTTGACTTTTTATTCCTGGGGAATTGATGTAGTATAAACAGACCAAATTATGTCTCCTTGGGGTTAGTCTTTTCAGAGTTCCAGGAGAAATCCTGTATGAGCCTTGGGGAGTTTGGCATGAAAAATCATACCAAATTTTATTTCCTCTAGATTTTGCTTTACATTATGAAAAATAATTTTGTATCTTGATGACTGGCTGAAGCCCAGGGGACACTTTTTACAGGACAAGCCCTGAGATAGCAGCCGAGCGGGAAAATGATACAGCCAAGTCATTCTGTTATGCATTAGCAGAGTCCTTATTGCTATTTCTTTAAATCATTTAGAATCATAGAATTCGATCAAGCACAACCTGCCAAAACCCACTCAGTTCTTGGAAGCAGAAATACAGATTACTGGAGTGAGAAACAGTTGGAGAAGGCACCAAAGTCACCTGCTGCAGTGATTGCACTAATTGCATTTGCACATTAAGCTGGAAACTAGAGGAGCCTGAGTTAGTCTTCTCAGTAGACATCCACAGGAACCTCCTTGTCCCTTGATTGTAGGAGGAGCATAGGGAGAAAGTAGCCTCAATTAGGGAGAAGCTGGCATATTGACACATTCTGTGATATCAAAATCAAATCCCAAGGCTGTAATTCCCTTCTTAGCCTTAAAAGCAACAGGGCACAGTTCATGAACCACTTATGCCTGAGTAGGATCTCGCCCTGTAGACGTCAACCAGATATTGCAGGAGTTGGGGCAAGTGGTTTTGGGGAGTTTCCTCGTAAGCTGCAGTCACTGTGCAGTGTTCCCTACCTGCGAGTTCTGTGGCATGAAGGTGACTTTGCCAGGAGCTGCAGCCTGTGAGTAATGTGTTCTGAATGCTTGCTGGCTTTCCAGACAAAGCGAGGTGTTACATCCTGCAGCAGCCAGGCACGAACGCAAATAATGAAATGAGTCTGATCAGGGCTTTGTTGATTCCAAAAAAAACCTAAATGTTCAGGGAAATTATTTTCCTGCTTTGACTGTACCAAGCAGCCAATGAACTGTGCTGGGGGTGGGGGGAAACAAAATCCAAAACTCCTGCCTGGTCTTTCTCTGGTAGACTTCCCCTCCCCTTCCCCCTCCCCAAAAAAATTGCATGCCCACGGACCGCTGGTTGCTCCCGTGGCTGCACTGTTTCCTGAGCTAGTAGACAGGCCAGCCATGGTCAGCATGCTATAGCTGCATATATAAACTGCCATGTCATATAACCTTGATAAATCAGACAATCTTGTCTCAGCTGGTGCCCTTGACTTGAAGAAAAATATGAGCAGGCTGTTTTGGTTTGTCACAATAAATTCGTTAAATGCAGTACTTCTGCAATGAGTTGACTCACGACGTAGTTTGCATGTGAGTTAACTTGCTAGTGAGTGGCTTGGGCACAACTTAAATAGGCAAGATGCACACCTGATTCTCTAGTTCTAACACACCTTTTATCTGTACCGGGGTTCAAAGATGCTGGATCTTTAAAGAGCAGGATTGACCTGTTATTAACTGGAATACAGATGGAAATGAACAAAGTGCAGGATGGTGATCACAGATTTTGAAGATCGTTGGTGTTTAAATGACTTTTAAGGGTCAGATGTGATGCCGTATTAGAGCAGTTAAATACCAACATGCCATCACAGTGTGCTTTCACTGCCTGCGTGAAGCAGAACCTCCAGCTGGCTATAGCTTTGGCTGCTCATTCCTTATCTGCTAGTTGGCATTTGAGCATCCAGCCTCTGAGGGGATAGTAAAGCATTCTTGGCTGCTCTTTTGTGCTAGACGACTAAGTAAATACTGGAGAATGCATAAGGACGATACTAATATTATGATACTAATATTCTATGTTCACCTTCAGAGATCAGACCTTTGAAACCACAAAATAACAGAATAAGAGGACTTGTGCTGTTTCCATTAGACTACGTTTATTTATCTACTCAGTTCTGATTTTCCTATTCTTGTTCTTCACTCCTGTGTCATTTCCTCCACAGTGTGTTTAACCTCCTCTTCCTTCAGAGCCTCTCTTTTCTCCCATGTGCCTTTGACATTTGTCCACCCTTTAGTCCTTCCTTCCTGATGCAGAGAAGAGGTTGCTCTGAGCACAGAACAAGTCAGGGCCGGAGTAAGAGAGTAAGCCCAGAGTGCTCTGAGCTCAAGAACTGCCTTGACAAAGCAGAGGCATAGCTGGTCTCATCAGAGCCTTGTCCTTTTTTCTTTCTTTCTTCTTTTTTCTTTTTTTTTTTCCTTCTTTTTTCCTAAATGACAAATTCTGTGAAGAAGAACTGAAACAAGTGCTTTCCTGTATGCAGGCAAATTAAAACCTGTTTGCTCTATGGCTTCCATGCTCCAACAAGCATTTCTGATACCACCTTGTTATATATGGGGTCTTTCAGCTGTATTTTTTGCTTGACATTGGATATTTTATCACTAAAAATATTGTACAGGAATAAAGCACTAAGGTGGAGGTTTCCGAGTTACTTGTGTTTTGGATAATGAAAGCAGTTGCCAAGTTCAGGCCCTCTCATGATGCTGTGGTGGGAGGTTTTCTGTTTGGTGCAGAAGGCTCTTGTCAACAGAGTGCTTTCCCGCTCCCACAGAGCTTTTAGCAATATAGGCTGAGATAAACTTTCTAGCTCCCAATACGACTTAAGAGTAAAGAATGAAACTGGACATAGCTGGGGTGAATCAGCCAAAAGCAGAATCAAAAATGCACGAGGCAGGAACCATAGTCCATGAGCTGAGCCTGGCTGTGTCCGGCTGGGCTGGGTGACTGCAGCTGCTCCCAAGGCCACTCTTTCTGGTAGGACAGAAGCTTCCAACAGGGCCTTGGCCTGGTGGCCTGAGAATAATATGAAAGAGCAGAGGGCAGGAGGAGCCAAAAAATTTGCCTTGTTAGCATGCTGACTGGAAGCTGAAGGCTGCTACCTTTCAAAGGGAAGCCTCTCCACCCTACAGGTCCCTTTGGGGAGTTTCTTTCCATGCACCTGCAAAGGAGTCAAGTCCAGGGTGCTCTGTCTCCTGAGGTGGGTCAGTGAGAGCTGCACACAGCACACAGCCTTGCCCTCAGTACCTACAAGCACGTGTGTGTTCATGAATCCCATGAATATGACCATGGCCTCTAGTTCCACCTCATCTCTGTGCCTTACCAGGTCACTGACTGTCACCTCTGATCTTTCCACATCAGGTGGGTCTTCCCCTACTTGGCCAATGACATCTCCAACCAAGGCCCCATCGCCTGCTAACGCATCCAGGTGCTTGGGCCAGCCTTAGGCCTATGGAATCTGTGTATAGCAATATTAAATGTACCATCATTTTTTATGGTTTAATTGATTTTTGTCTGTGACAGCGGTATTTTATTTTTCAGTGGTAATTAGATCTGGACTAATAATAATTCAGTTCTGAAAACTTCATTAGACTGGGTGAGGTATGTTCCTGGCTCTGCATGGAAGGGGTGTTACTCTTGCCCGTAGGAGTGATTCCTGGTGTCCTAGTGAAGACTGCCTTTGCTGGTGAGGGGCCACCGACCTCGTAGTAACTTTACTTCATGTTCACTTTCAAGGCTGCAGATCTGGGCTTTGGGGCTTGTTATCTGGCTGTTTTGAGAAACTACCACATGAAGCAGAGCTTGATAGAAAGTGTCTCTCGCTGTTTGTCATCCCACACTTAGATTTCCCCACCATAACAAAGGCCTTGAAAGGACGGGTGCAGGCTGAAGACAGGTGCCCCAGCATCGTCAAGAACTTGCTGACAGTCATTGGTCATTGCAGAAGTAAAACCTTGAGCACTGGGAAAAAAATACTTGAAATAAACAAAAGAAACAGTAACTAGGCAAAAAAAGCAGTGGAGGAGCAGAGTAAGGAAACCCTGCCTAGAAAAACAACAGCTTGGTGTGCAGCTGGATCAGGTGGAGGCTGGGGGCTGAGGGCTGCCTAGAAACACCTCACCAAAGAAGACCTCAAATGGAAGGGAGAAGGGTGGAAAATTGTTACCATGGGAGCTGTGGTTTTAAAAGTACTGTGGGACAGTGGGAACCAGGCACATGCCCCTAGGCTCCCTGCTGGTTCCAGGGTTCGTGTCTCCCTCCCTTCACCTGCCTGTTCCTGAGCCCCATCGAGGGACCTGCCCACCAGTTGTCCCAGACTGCATGTGCTGCTATAAGTGTGTGTGTTTTTCTCCGCAAATTCTGCATATTTCTCCCCTCTAGTGCTCTAGCTCCTCAAAAAAAAAAAGCCTTATTTCAAACCTTCAAATCTTTGTTTTGGGCAAGAGCAACATTTTGAATGCATCTGAAGCAGCTTTATAGAGAACATCCTACAATGGGGGTGGAGGCGTTGAGGTGAGAGAGGGATAGTGTTGGGTGCTTTCTGGATCTCAGTAAGGAAGGCCCAAAACAAATGGCTTAATAGAAAACTGTTTTAATAAGACAGAATAGCAAGAAGCATACAGATAACAAGTAAGCCTTACGTCCCTTCAGATGCCAGGCACTCATGATTGTGCAGCATTGGATGGAGCCCAGTTGGGTTTTCGCACAGGACCTTTTACAGATCCTGTCCATGGAGGGAAGCACCTCACTTTGTGTTATTTGAGTACCTATTTAATTTTCTTACAAGAAAAAAGACAAGAATTCATTACTGCACTGTTAGATAAAGGCAAAGCCATGTAGGCGGTGTTATCACTGGCTCTGAGCGGGAGCTGCCCACAGGCTCCTCTGTTATGGTGAGCTGGATGAGCTCATCCTGCAGTTGAAGGCTATGGGCAGCACAGCACGGGCCTGAAGACTACCCCGGACATGCAGCATGGTGCAGCATGGGCTTACACCCACTCAGGTTAGCTGTGACGTGGGTCACTACCTCCCAAGTTTGCAACAGGCTTCTGGTCAGGATTAATATTTTCCGCCCCTTAATCCACATACATCTTACCTTTCCCAAAGATAAAGTGCAAGGTCCAGTAGAGCAGACATGGCCTGTCCAAGACCACTGACTCCTTGAGAACAATGTCGTCTGCAGGCTGGCCAGTAGAGTGGCTTCCAGAAGGTCAGCATGTTTCTGAAGAACTGAATGTTCTCACACAGCCTCTGAAAGGGTGCAGTTCTTGTGTCCAGGCTTGCCGAAAGCAATTTGATTGTGACAGGATGAAACAGATTTCTTAAAATAAGAAATATGTCTATGTGTTACATATTAGTGCAATCAGACTGTCAGGAGCTGACTAAACACACATAAAACTCAGTACTTCTTTCCAGCATCTCAGAGTAGGTTTTGAGAATGACTTAAAGTTCATATTGTTAGAAAGGTACATGTTTAATCTCTACCCTATGCCATATATTACAAGATGCAACAGGTAATGTTTTCTGAAATAGAAAACAGTCTTCGATCAATAAATCTTTGGTATGATAAATGAAGCAGTGTCAGTAGGATACATTGCTGATTTCTTTTTTCAGCACTTAGAGTGCACAAGGCTGTGATATGAATGTCTTCGATGCCAAAGAGTGACAAAACTGTTCACCTCTTAATGCTTTTTTAAAAAAATCCAGAAAAAAAATTAAAAATCTGATATGGAAACTCTGAAATGTTGGTAGAATTTAGTTTTTAGTTGGAGACTGAATAATCTAATACTACTATACAAGCATTTCTTTCAGGCCTTTAGCTGTCAGAAGTGACATTCAAAAGCCTGGAACACAAAACGAAGCTTTGGTCAGTTGGGGTCAGCTGTCCTGGCTGTGTCCCCTCCCAACTCCTTGTGCCTTCCCAGTCTGCTCGCTGGCTGGGTGAAACAAGGAGCAATAAAGGCCTTAACTGCCTTTCAGTTGAACTGAAAACACCAGTGCACTATCAAAAGTATTTCTCATCTCAAATCCAAAATATAATACTATATCATCTGCTAGTTAAAAAGTTAACTCTATCCCAACTGAAACTATGAAACCTAAGAAGACTTTATTATTTCCAAGAAGCAAATGCAAATCCATTAAGTATGGGAATGTCCTCTATGATAACCTGTACATTGGAAGATTGCATATCAGTAAGCATGGCTTTACAACATTGTGATTGGGAAGATACAATTGGGAAGATACAATTTGCACAGGGTTCTATAGCAACTATTTTAAAATAATGTTTTATAAAATAATAGTCCTGAGAAAGGTAGTAAATGTCAGCTGGTGGAAACCAGAAGTTCCTCAACCATGTGCATATATTAAGCAAAACACTGTGTGAATGTGTCACATGTAAGCATAAACTGGTTTGACAGAAAAGTTAATTTGTTATTGTGGAGCAAAATGAGTATTTTCAGAAAAGTTTTATCATATCATTTTTGCTCTAGAAAAGTGCCTGCAGCTATCCATGGCCCTAAATACACTGATGCAAAAGGTGTCATTGTGGAAACAAAAATTTATCTTGTGTACTGTATCTTGTGACATTTTCATGATAAGGCCACACTAAGTTGAAAACCACATTTTACCAGAAATGATTGGGTATTTTGCATAGACAGTCTGTACAATTTGTTCCTCTTAGGTAGCCTTGCATTTGAAAAGCTGAAGCCACCATTTGTCCTGACATGTCCTGGCATGGCAGCCCCAGCAGTACAGGGTAGAGATGGGGAAAGAAATCCTTGACAGTGCAGGAAACCCTCAAGTGCAAGTAACTTCTCCAGAAATTAAGCTTAAGCTTGTCCTATGAATCTAAATTAATACCAGGTAACTTAGAAAGGAGCTCTTTTCCTAAGCTAACAATGCCAGCACCTCAAATGTGAGGACTGTGGATGGCTTCCATCTGCCTACCATTGCAGTAAAGCAATTTGGATGATGTGCAAGTCATAATGGCACAATTAAACAATATCGGTATAAAGTGATTACCAAAACTTTTAACTGCATCTGTCCATCCATCTGTCTGCTAATGGACCATTATTTTTGTAATGTAAACTATTCAACAGCTGTAGGACAGAGGCAAATGCTTGACTAATTTTGCTAATGAAACATAAGATATCAAGAAGTCACATCCTCAGTGCTTCTAAACCCTGCGGCTCCAATTTTGTCCAAGGCCCCTGAAGCACAAGCACAGGATGATACCAGAGGGCCCAGGGATATAAACCGAAATCACAGACGATCAGTTGCAGATAAATGCAACCTCAACAGGTGGGTAGAAGGGATTTTACAGCACAATTTGAAAACATGTAGACCTGCGTAACAGACTTGTGCAGCTGCCCATGGTTGATCACATTGCAGAGATGTCTGTAGGGAGAACATAAAGCAGCAATGAACCCAGACTACTCACTAGTTGCACTTGTCCAGAATCGAGTGTACAGAATGGATGCCTCTGGTGCTTGTATTCTTACATGTGTAAGTATTTTTTATTATTGTTAAAAAGCAGTGTACCTCAATTTTTTTTAATTCATCTGGTACTGTGCTCTTGAGGCTTTTTTGAAACTGTATTCACCATTCTGTCTTTAACCACAGTGCAGAAAATCCATTTGACCTGGTATCCCCTCCCATGCCTTATCTTCCCTACACATCTCCTGTAGATTAGCTCAACCAAATGCTTTGCCATAGGTGTAGGTTAAAACTTTTGCAGGACTTTGGCTGCCTGTTTGGGACTCTATTTTTATCATTAGCTAAGCTAGTCACATATACCCTGTGGCAGCTACAAAGTTAATTCTATGTGCTCTGGATGGGATGCTCAGGAGTGCTGGCCTTGAAACTAGGCTGTTTGTAATACAACATGAAGGTATAATGGTCGCACCAGACACCCTCACCAGCACTCTCCACCTGTCAGCCAAGTGCCTAATCAAGGACTTTTCATCCTCAGACCAGGTCTTCCCTGCAATTCTGTGAATGACTCTTGTCATGTAAAAGCTAGTGGCCCAAGGAATTGTATGGTGAAAAAAATTACTAGTGATCTTCACTGCTTTCAACTTCAACTGGTAAAAGACATAGACTTAGTGAAAAGTTTTTTGAGTTTTCTTTTCCCATAGAACTTCCCATAGAATCTTTTGAATGGATGTGATGAACTGAAAAAGTTGTAGCATGATCAGTGAAAATGGGTCTAGATTTGTTGAAATAAATTAACTTTGCAGAATCATGCTTGGTGCCCGTGCAGGTGGAAGTTCCTAAATAGAAACTGAGCTCGTGTACTATCCTTGAGGTGGGAGTAGCAAAGACGACCATTATGAATGTAGCTGTGTTCTTGAAACCTGTTGTCCAGGCTTTTGCCTGATCATTACAGATTGTCTTTTCTTATTATTAAACTCTATCTATCTGTTTCTTTTTGGGAAGTCTTCCAACATCAAAATGCCAGCCTGATGAAGTAGAGCTGCTTTTAAACAAGTCCTGAGTAAGANAGAAGATGGGTTCCACGGAAGACCTTGACTATCCTCAAATCATCTTGCAATACAACAGTGGATTTTTAGTCTCAAAGGTAAGAAATATAACTCAGTCTTGGATAGATGTCTAGGACTGGAATGTTCAAGGATGTCAACTAATGTGTCTGAGAAGAAAATAGTTCATAATAAAGCATCTTAATACTACACTAACTTTGAACTTGAAATAGACATGATGCTAGAAATCTAAAAGGAAAGAAAACAAAACAACTCAAGCAGACCTAGCCCTCAGGATGGACCTAGCATTCATTGAGACCCTCTGACATTTGGAGGCTTACAGGAGTAGACCTTATCTCTGCACGAAGTTTTGAAAACTCAGGGGTTTATAGCTGATGGCTTGCTGTCTGACTGCTTCACATGTGGAAAGTTCCTTTGGTGGTGGGATTTCTTCCCACTTTTCATTTTTGGAGTCTGAGAAACTTCAGTTGCCTTTTTCTTCCAATGTCATACCATACAAAGAACAACATTTTTGAAATATCTTCATCTCTCCCAAAATTTACCATGCAGCAGGCTGAGTTTGATAACATTTTTATATTATGTCTCTTCAGGTGGAAGCAACTTTGAATACAGAGTGTGTTGTAATGACTCTCTACCAACCAGACAGCATATCATTGAGGCAGACAGGCAGTAGTTTCAATTTCCTTAATGTTTGTTGATGCTGTTTCCCTGTGTGTGAGTTTGCATAAAACTCCTCTATTCAATTTCAATTTTAATTTTCCTCACTTGCAACCTACAGTGCTTTCAAAATTCACATTCATGTCATGCTTTTAAGAAGTAATCTCTACTATATTCTTACTGAAGATAGAAGAGTCTTCCTTCTCACGGATGTTACCAAATCATTTGCCGACAATACTAAATTAGGTTGCCGATGATACCATTGATTTCCTCGAGGGTGAAGAGGCCTTACAGGGAGATCTTGATAGAACAGAGTACTGGGCAATCACCAATTGTATGAAATTTAACAGGGACAAAACCCAGATTCTGCACCTGGGAAGGTGTAATCCTGGATGTACTTAAAGACTAGGGTCCAAAGGCTTGAGTGCAGCCTTGCAGAAAGGGATCTGAGGGGTTTGGTTGATGGTAAGCTCAATATGAGTTAACAATTTGCCCTGGTGTCCAAAATGGCCAACTGTATCATGGGGCGTATTAAGCACAGTACAGCTAACCTGCTGAAAGAAGGGATTGTCCCACTATACTCAGCATTGGTGCAGCCTCACCTTGAGGAGTGTGTGCAATTTTGGTCTCCACAATGTAATAAGGATATAAAAATCAATGTGTCATATTAAACTAATAATGAAATGCTGAAAAGACTTGCTGAAATTCATGGCTGGCCAGAACTCAATATGGGGTAAATGTGGTAGAGATGTTCTGGCTGCATTTGACTTTTCCCCTTTTCGGCAGGTCTGTGACCTGGGAGGCAAGCACCAGTAGATCTTCTCTAACAATCCTCTGAACTGTCATCTTTTACAAGCTCTGAAAATAAAAATAACTCGTATGTTATATGGCGGGTACAGCAATGGAAAGCAGAACATATCTCAGAATCTTGTCAGCAATAAAGGAACATTTTACTGTCTTGGTTCAGTTAAAAAGATAAATGTGAGAGTGGTGAGAGCATTAGGACACTCAATGATTTTCTCTACAGAGTTTCATTTGTCTGAGTAGTGGCTTATCCTCTTGCATACATGGCAGGTTTGGCATTTTTTTCTTGCCGTGCTTGCTACTTTCTTCTGGTGCCAGGCTTTTTCCCTCCTGACCTTCAGTCAGTGCCGTTCGGTTAATGGACTGTCTGAAGCCTCTTACACCACTGTCCCAGCGCTGCCAGGGTTCATGGCAACCGCCAGGCATCACTGCTTCCCCACCGCCTGCTTTAGTGGCTCTGTTTTTCATCTCCCGTCTTTCCAACTGTGGAAAGAAGAAACCAAGGAAGGGTAGTCTGCAGTAGTCTCTTGCCTGCTATAAATGCCAAAGTCAAGATTCCCAGTGGTTTTGTTCCCATGGAGCACTAAGAGTGTCACCAGTAGGCTGGAGGTGACGTAGTTCACTTACCACTCATTAGCCTTTGTCTCTTTGCTCTCCTGAACTCTGTGTCTGTGTGTCTGGCTGCGAGGGCTGTCTGTGCACATCTGCTGAGGTTCAGCCTTCTCCAAGGGAAGAGACCCTGCGGGGGCTTCATGCCTCAAGTTCAGATGCCATATTTTCTGAGCTTATGTTTTTCAAGATAATAAACCCTAACAGAGTGGTTATCTAATGTCTCTACCAACGTTTGTATTTTCTCTATGAGACAATTACATGAGCACTGAAAAAGGCAATTATCTCAGAAGGATTAACACTTAAATGTTTTGTGATATTTGGTGTTTAAATAACTACTAGCAGAAAGAAACATCAGATACGTGCTGTAACACTGAGCTGTCAGACAAGTGTATATACATCATAGTAAAAATCCTATTTAGCATCACATTGAACCCTTGAGCTTTGAAAACACTGCCTACAGAGCTGGGCTCTCAGCATAATCAGTAAGCTCCTGTGGACTTCAGCTGGGGGAAATGGGAAATTGGCACCCCAGTCATAGCATCCCCTTCAGCCCTGGTACATGAGTACATATGTAGTCAAGCCAAGGCAGGCTCCAATGCTTTTGTTATTTCATTGTCTTTTGTGATGCTGAAATATGACTTAATGTAGGGGCTGCTTCTTCGGGAAACTAAAGACTAGGATCTGTCCTAGTAACTCAATTGAAAAGTATCTCGTCTTCTCAGAGCTCAGCATGTGTTTTATTGCTCTTTATTCAACCAGGCGGTGGAGTGCTGTTGGTTGAATCACTTCTGAATGAAGACAGAAGTGGGCCTTTAGAAACGCAACTGTATTCCATGAATATGTTGGTCCAGACAGAAGGAAAAGAGCGAACAGCAGCAGAGTACAGCAAGCTCCTCGAGGCAGCTGGCTTTGGAGAATTCAAGTCAAGAGGACTGGAATACTCTTTGATGCAGTTTTAGGGAGGAACTAATTCTCTTGTCTTTCTTCTGCCCTCTTGCGTACGTAAGTGGGTAAATGAGATAAGCCATGAACTTAGTTTTTAGTTAAGGCGGTCAATTCATTTGTAAGCTGACGCATTCTCAGGAGAATTGTTGACTGTTGAGCACATACAGATTGTACGTGTGAGTACGGAAAAAATAAATTACCACCTGTTCCACAAGAAATTAGCCTTGAAAGAAATGTGTCAGGCAGAGCTTATACTTACTGATCTGTTAACAGTTTCTGCTTCAGGTTTTTTCTTCATTCTTTCCAAGTTTAACACAGTAGCTGACAAAGATGAATTTTAATTTGTACTCTGTTTGCTCCCTGCAAAATAAAATTTCACTGTAGCGAAATGTTCCCTCATGTTCCCTGGGGACTGATGTAGCACAGAATAAATCCTAACTCCTCGTGACTGGTCACTTTTGAACCTGTAATTCCTTTCTAAAGGATAATCCATTCTAAATGAATGTAGGGGCAGCCAATGAAAGTTGATGTGGGAAATGAAAAAAAAAAGAATGCTAGAAAACGAAATATTTCTCCTCCCTTTTCTACAGTCTTTGATGCACATCAGTGCAGGGTATCGAGCAGCGTTCATAAAAGACCTGGACACTTACAGGGTTGGCAGTATGATTTGTTATTAGAGGAGTAAACATACTCCTTCCATATCCTCCTTAGGATTTAAGTACTGGATTTCTGGATGTAAATAGCCTATAAATACCAGATTTCAGGAGGAAACTTGCTCACTCCTGAAGACAGCTTTTCTCTAACCAGGTATTGGATAGACAGTCCAGGTGGCTTTTTGCTGTGGATCATCTTATCCATGGAAAAAGTTCTTCATGGAAGGAGTCTCATGGATGAGGAAATGGACGTGGGGTAACACAAGTCCAGATTGGCTTTTCTTATGATGATTTTGGGGGATGGCAGCTTTGGTGGTAAGTGATCTATTCAAGGGCAAGGCAGTGTCCAGGGACAGGTCCGTGGAGAAGCCAAGACACCAGAAAGGTCCAGGGGAAGTTGGTATAAAAAAAATGATGCTGTATTTCCTTTAGAATATAGAGTAACTTGTGAAAAAGAGAACTTCAGAGCCTAGTGTGATGACTGTTGGAAGGGTGGTGATGCTTCTGCACTGGTAACACTTTTGAGAGCCCAGGGAATAGCAGCTGTGAGGCACAGGGGAAGTAGTGGAGGATCTAATTATCCATCAGGGAACTCTCCGCCACTTGCCATCTGCTATTTCTTTGAATCATTTGGTGAAGTACAGCTTGCAATAGCCCAGATGCCTGGCGCAGGAAGCATTTGGAGGAGGTGGTGGGAGATTAGTATCTGTGCACGTGGCTTGAATGCTAGTTCATGCTGCAGCAACTGGCTCAGTTTCTTAGCAGAGTGTAAGAGTAAAACTAGCATAAGGAGTAGGGATTTTTTCCTTGTCAAGGCCTGTTCTCCAAGTCGTGGAAGAAGAAACTACCTTAATTTTGACATGCCACACTTACGAGTGCACGACACAGCAATGTTCAAATTCATCATGCTTTCCTTTAGGTGAAGACTTGGGTGTTTTGACACATTGTCTCAGTTCAAGCTGGAGCTTCATTCGAAGAAAGTTATCCTCTGCCAGTGCCTAGCTCTAATGTTTTAGTACCGCTGCGAACCCTTGTGACTGTGTGGGGAAAGCTGGAAGAATTAGGGCTCTGGGAGACAAATAGATCCATCTTTTCTGAACTGCTGCAAAGTGCAAAGACAGTCAAATGGTACTATCCAGATATAGGCTCTACGGACTATTCCCCAAACCATCTTTCAGAAGTGTTGGCCACCTTTCAGCTCAGGGTCTTTGGATGGAATAGGACTCAATGTGCAGCATGCAGATGATTTTATTTCAGCCATCACTTCAGATTTCTTGAATAGGGCATTACCTGATACTGTATTTAGAATATTATGTCTATATACAGCTGCAAATAAGGTATAGAAACCCCAAGAAGCTCTTTCTTGAAACATTTCTACAGTGCACATTTTGGGATGGTCAAGGAGAGATCTGAGTCCTCTGGAAGGCAGGATGATAACAGCAGTCTGTTAGTTTTGTTTGACTATACAGAGACAGGTATTAGAATGGCTGTCTAACTGCATATATTCATCTATATCTATCAATGACAGATATTGCCTCACAGGTTTTAAATTGATACTTGTTCCTGTTCACGAAGGAGAGTCCTTCCCTTATTTTTTTCCAGCATCTAGCTGAGAATTATCACACTTGGTAGTTCTGGACGCAATGTAATGTGCATATTTAAAACAGGTTATGAAGTAAAGTATACCTGGTTGCGGTGCGTTGACTCTGACCAGAAATCAAGCAAGAACCCGCTGCACTCTCACTCCCTTCCCACAGCGGGGTGGGAGAGAGAATTGAATGAGCAAAGACAAGAAAGAGTTCATGAATCACAATAAAGACAGTTTAACAAGTGAAAGAAAGAGGCAGGGAAAAACCCAACAAAACAAGTGGTGCAAAGGCAATCACCATCTCCCACCAGCAGACTGATGGCCAGCAATTGTCTGCACAGCAGTTACTTGGAAAGACTACTGCCTGTTTTTACTACTTAGCATGAAGTTTCATGGTATGGGATGTCCCTCTGGTCGGTTTGGGTCAGCTGTACTGGCTGTGTCCTCTCCCAGCCTCTTGCTCACCACCAGCCTTCTCGGTGTGGAGGCAAAGTTAGCAACAGGTAAGGCTCTGATGGTGTGCAAGCACTGCTCTGCAACAGCTGAAACATTCCTATGCTATCAACACTGTTTCGGTCACAAGTCTAAAACATAGCTGTGCTGGTTTTGGCTGGGATAGAGTTAATTTTCTTCATAGTAGCTAGTATGGGCCTATGTTTTAGATTTGTGCTGGAAACATTATTAATAGCGGTTAATAATATAGAGTTGTTTTAGTTGTTGCTGAGCGGTGCCTACACAGAGTCAAGGCCTTTTCTGCTTCTCACACCACCACACCAGCGAGTAGGCTGAGAGTGCACAAGAAGTTGTGAGGGGTCACAGCCAGGACAGCTGACCCAAGGGATGTTCCGTGGTCAGCAATAATGTCGTGGGAGAAGAAGGAAGCGGGGGGGGCTGTTCAGGGTTATGGCATTTGTCTTCCCAAGTAATCGTTACGCATGATGGAGCCCTGTTTTCCTGGGGATGGCTGAACACCTGCTTGCTGATGGGAAGCAGGGAATGAATTCCTTGTTTTGCTCTGCTTGCGTGCATGGCTTTTGCTTTAACTATTAAACTGCCTTTAGCTCAACCCACAATTTTTCCCTCACTTTTACTCTTCTGATTCTCTCTCCATCCCAACTAGAGGGAGTGAGTGAGTGAGTGGCTGGGTGGTCCTAGCTGCTGAGTGGGGTAAAACCATGACAACAGTACTGCATGAGCTATTCCAGCCAGACCCAGTACAATGGTAAAGAGGAGATATAAGTTAGATCCATATTTTAACTATAAAATCGTCTATCTTGAATAATGAGTGTCTGACATTAACACATGACTAGTGCCAGAAGGTAAAAAGAGAAAAAAAAATACTGAATTGTTATGAACCTTGCAGAGATAAAACAAGGTACACTCCTGGACTTGCAGGAGTCCCGAATGTTGTACTGTACATGAATGTTTCTCTCGTGCTTAAAGCATCATACTTTTCACTGCCTGAATACCTAACAAAACCATAACTACATATATAATTTCCATTGAAATTCTGCTATGTTTTTACATGTTTAAAATCTAAGAGTGCTAAGTAAGATATAAATATATTGTCATCAAGTCAGTTGGTGTTTGAAATAATGACACAGTGAGCATGTGAAGCAAAAGAAGATTTAAGTATAGTTTATATTTGAGATATACATATTCTATATATTATTATGCATGTAAAATGAGATCATTTTAAAATACAAAATATTACAGAATAAGTGTTCTGTTGCTACTTTCTGTTCTTGTACATCTGTGTCTCGTTTGTATCCTATTAATTGGTTTCTGCTCTGGTGGAGCCACCATCTCACTTGCCACTAGATGTTGCTGTTGCTGCGTTCGTCTGCGGAGGTGGCCTCACTGGTGGTTAAGGAAAGAACAGAAAGCTCTACGAGGCCATTTGAGGTCACAGCTGAAGTACCATGTAAATTACACAGTTTAGCTATTGGGGGAGAGGTAAAAGTCGTTAAAGAGTCTCTGCATTTGACTCTCAAAAAATGCAAACACATTTTTGTCACACAGCTCTCGGTCCAGAGACAGGCATGGAAGACGGAGCAAATCCTTCATGGACAGTGAGGGCCCTGATGTGATCCTGTCCTTCCTCACCATCTTTAACATGAAGCAGAGCGCAGGGCTATTCTTCCCAAATTTTGTGCCCATCCAGCAGAGCTTGGCTGTAAAATCCCTTTTACAGCACCACAGGAAAACTGATATTGTGGTTTGTGGGCCTTAACATTTAATTTCTTCTTGTTACTCAGAGAATAAAAGCATCCTTGCAATTGCAGAGCCGGGTTATGTCATGGGGTTGGTGCCTCTCTGCTGGTACTGCCAGGCAGGGAACAGGCCCCGGCACGGGGACCCTGGGGTGCTTGTCCAGTTCCCCCATTGCCCCATGTTGGCCGTGGACAGAGCCTGACGGGTCACCTCTCTCCCTGGCCATTGATGCTGGCCCCAACATGGGTTGCCCCTGTCCTGGTGTGGGGCACTGCCTGGCCCTGGCTGCAGCAGCCCATGGAGACTCTGATGGTGCCCCATGGCAGCCAGCTGCATGAACAGCTGCTCTGCAGCCCTTGTGGCCCTCGTGGCCATCGTCCCTCTCTCCCCCATGCAGGACCTCCTTTTGCCACTTCCCTGCAGGGGCTGGTGCCTCCGACACCATTCCCAAGATCCCTGGGTCTCTGGTGGCCTCCCTGAAGGGCTGCTTCCCAAAGCCCTGGCGTCCTGTCCCCTCTGTGGGGTCTGGCTTCCCTCACCAGCTGCCCTGTCATGGCAGCCACCACCATCAGTTCCTCAGGGTTCACTCAGCCAGCAAGACCTCCAGACAGGGCTCTGTTGTCTGCCATAAATGCATGACAGTTGTTCCTAGACTGATGCCCAAGGCACTTCAGCAAAGTCATTAAAGCAGAGTGCAATGGAGGCTGTAATGGGCCCTGTCCATTATTTGTGGCTGTAAGCAATAAAGGCAGGTAACGTGATCTGCCTGGATTCATCACAGAGTCAGGGTAAAGCCAAGAGCAGGACTGCCCACCACCAAGACCATGTCAGCACACAAGTCATTAGAAGGACTCTACTAGTACTGGTCATTGTCATGGTGTAGCCGTGATACTCAACCAGTTTTTCTGAGGATCTGGTCATACCAGAGTTCCTCTACTGTACCATCAACTCATTTAGCATAGACAGTGGCCCACATGATACAATTGGAATCTTTTATAAGTATTTCTTCAACTTTCTGCACCCACATTTACTTGTGATGAGCAGACAGTGCACATCATTTGCTCATGTCTTTGGATTCATGTTCTGCACACATCCACGCTTTGGGTGTTAGACTTTATCTCCCACAGAAGTTGAAGTCATGTTCCTGCATTCAATAGCAGCATATGAACAGATACAAACCAGAATTTTTTGACTTTTTGACAATTTCTGAGATCTTTTGAAAGCAAAAAACGTCATTGGAGGTGGAGATCATGAAGGAACTATGTTTTTCCCTTACTCAAATTGATCCCGATTGTGGTGGTTTGACCTTAGCCAGCAGCTAAGCACCACCCAGCTGCTTGCTTACTTGCCCCTACAGTGGGATGGGGGAGGGAATATGAGGCGGAAAAGGTGAAAAAACCTTTGAGTTGAGATAAAGGCAGTTTAATAAGCTAAGGAAAGATGAAGGAAAAAACAAACAAGTGATGCAAAGGCAGTCACTCACTGCCTCCCACAAGTAGATTGATTCCCAGCCAGTCACCAAGCACTGACTAACTTCCCCAAACCACCCACCCCTCAGTTTTCATTGCCGAGCATGACATTATGTGTCATGCAATATCCCTTTGGTCAGTCTGGGTTAGCTGTCCAGTCTGCTCACTGGGGGAGTAAAGTGGGAAATAAAGAAGGCTTCGGAGGCAGTGCAAACACTGCTCAGAAACAGTTAAAACACTGGTGTGTTAGCAACACTGTTTTAGTCACAAAACCAAAATACAGCACCATACAGGCTGCTATGAAGAAAATTAACCCTATCCCAGACAGATGCAGTATACCAATTTAAAAGAAAATTCCACAGGGATTCAAGGTCATAATATCATAGGATAGTTTGGGTTGGAAGGGAACTTTAAAGGTCATCTAGTCCAACCCCCCTGCAATGAGCCAGGACACCTTCAACTAGATCAGGCTGCTCAGACCCCTGTCCAACCTGAACTTGAATGTTTCCAAGCATGGGGCTTCCACCACCTCTCTGGGCAACCTGTGCCAGTGTTTCACAACTCTCATTGTAAAAAATTTCTTCCTTGCATCTATTCTAAATCTTCCCTCTTTTAATTTAAAGCCATTACCCCTTGTCTTATTGCAACAGGCCCTGCTAAAAATTTTGTCCCCATCTTTCCTGTAGGCCCCCTTTAAGTACCAAAAGACCACAATGAGGTCTCCCTGGAGCCTTCCCATGATTTGGTATTGCCAACTAAAGTAAACTTCTGAAAGATCAGTGGTTTGAATCTGAGAAGAAAATGCCTTCTCTACATTCTTTCATTGCTGATCCATCATCATGTGTGGTAGACACACTTATGGAAAATCACAATTTTATTCCGAGTATATGATGCCCATATTAAAGTTCAGGCTCCTGGAGTTATGTGAGTGTCTAAGAATACCTTTGGTAATTTCAAAATACCTTTTAATCCCCTATTCAAGGAAAAAGTCCTGAAAACACAGTCTAGATGCATAAATAATAAAATAATGATAATAAAAGAGAAAAAAAAAAACTTTTATTCTTCTAAAGCAGGACTTTCGGTGAATCTAATTAATGACTTCCAAAGTGTGTGTTTGGAAACACTTCCTCTGTGCCTGCCTTCTCAGGATGAGACATTTATATTTATGTAAATGTACTTTTAAGCTAGTCCCACTGTCTTAAAGCCTTGACTGAGACACCTAATTCATCACCTGGATGAACAACAGCGACCTTCTAGAACTGGTCCTACACACCTGGAGATTGAACCTTGGAGGATGAGCTCACACAGGAAGACTACTCAAGGAGACACAGAAGATCTACTGAAAATGGCAGTATAAGTACCAGGGAAGAGACCAATGTCAGATATATGACAAATGATTATCATGGGGCGATTGAAATATGGAGGTGAGCCTGGACATGCTGCAGTTTGTTTTCCAAGCTCCTTCATGGAAGCAATACATCCTGTCTACGCAGAGATGGCAGAGTAAAAATGAAATAGGGAGTGGAAGTGGGCTTTAAAAGAAGCCCGTCTACATGGTTCATTGAAGGTTTGGGTTAGGGTTAGTGTTTGGGTTGAGAGAAAGCAAGCCGAGAGCTCCAGGTGAAGTGGGGCTGGAAATAGGCTGTCAACAGGAATGATCAGCTGCAAAGAGAGCTTGCCTGCAATAGGATTTTGGTCTAGATATTAGCTTGATGACTTTGTTGAAGGTGCAGCCCAAATCTTGAATTCTTGTCTTTCAAATGTGCAGACTGCAAGGCTGGAGGTACTTCGAGATACGCTGACGAAGTCTTATATTTCTCTTTCCTTCTACCAGGGAAGATGGTAGAAATATCTTATTATTCTTTCCTAATCTGCCTTGCAGGCTTGACCTGAAAGATTGTTTTATGGTGTAAGCAGACATTTCAAATGTGACACCTTTCTTCTGAATGGTTTATCTTATTTATGAACTTTTTGACAGAGGTTTCAGATCATCTTTATTTATCTTTTTCGTCATTCTGCATTAAAATTATAAAATTTGTCTTTCATTTTGGGCCAGAAACTGTTATTTACAGTGTTGGCAACCTTAAGTGTTCAAAGATTAGGAAGGCTTGCAAATCATGAGATTTATTTTTAAAGTGTATTGGCATTTTTAACTTACTTTCACATTTATGAGACTCTAGGACATGTTTTTCATGTTTACGAGCATCTCTACACAGACACACAGGCTAGAAACCTCTCTGACTCTTTCTTTTAATCAAAGATGAGATTTTACTTGCTTATGATTCTCTGGCTGTCAAGAAAAAACTCCTACCACGTAAAAAAGAAAATAAAATTTAAGGGGCAATGAAAACAGTGAAGCAGTGATATATTCAGCATTGTTTGAGGTAGACTCATTTATCTGAACCTCTGAAAGTGGTCCCTTAGATTCCAAGCACTGCAGAGTACCATTTTTCCAAAATATTTTGTATGTCAATTTTCCTACAGCAACTAGAAAGCAAAGTGAAGGTGACTGGCTGAGACAGAGACCTCAGATGGTCTTATCTCTAGTGCCTTTAATTCAAGAACAGATGCCTTTCTGAACGGAGTGTCCAGTTCAGTGAGTTGTTGAGCTCAGTAATAGTCATCAAAGCATGTGTAAGAAGTCTTTGCAAAGGGTATTATCTTTGTGGGGCTGATCTCACTAGGCTCTCATTTTAATCAGAGAAGACTGAATGAATCGGGTACAGAAAGCGTCTGCATTTATAGCCATCCACAGGAACCTCCTTGTCCCTTGATTGTAGGAGGAGCATAGGGAGAAAGTAGCCTCAGTTAGGGAAAAGTTAGCATTTTGTCACATTCTGTGATAGGCACCAAATCAAATCACAAGGCTGTAATGGTCCTTCTCATCCTTAAAAGCAACAGGGCACACAGTTCATGAACCACTTATGCCTGAGTAGGATCTCGCCCTGTAGACACGAACAGGTTATTGCAGGAGTTGGGGCAAGTGGTTTTGGGGAGTTTCCTCGTAAGCTGCAGTCACTGTGCAGTGTTCCCTACCTGCGAGTTCTGTGGCATGAAGGTGACTTTGCCAGGAGCTGCAGCCTGTGAGTAATGTGTTCTGAATGCTTGCTGGCTTTCCAGACAAAGCGAGGTGTTACATCCTGCAGCAGCCAGGCACGAACGCAAATAATGAAATGAGGCGGACCGAACAGCCAGCAGGGATGTGTGGGGCTGACTCAGGTCTTTGCCAATTTCCCCACCACCACCTTAAAAATAAAGCTGTTCAGAGAAATGATTTTGCTTATTTGACTGCACCAGCAATATTAGTTTCATGCTAAAAAGTAGCCTGGAGGAAGTGGTGGTATCTGTGAATTAATTACCCTTTTAAGTGAATGAATGAAGTGGCTAAATGTGAACCCTCTACATTTTTTACCAAGGAAATGTTAATTTACCCTTGAGTGAGGAGCACTGCAAAATCAGCCTATGTTATATGTTAGGGAAAAAAAATCTCGTACATGCATGCTTCCAAGGTCTCCCAAACACTTCCTTCCCACAGTGGACGTACAACTTCAAGCCCACCTCAGTATCTTCCACGCTTGCAATTTCTGTTCTCTTACCTCCTTTCCAACCTTGCCGCTGTCTGTCATGACCCTTGCTGTGTAAAGCCCACTGTAAATTGTCGGATATTCAGGGTATGAAGCTGTCACTTCATGTGTTTTTTCAAGCCCCCTGCATGCCCATGGATTGCTGTGACTCAAGAGAAAGTGTTTGGTCTCAGGATGTGGCTGGCCGGTGTGGGCAGGGCACACGCTATGTGCCCCAAATCCTGTGCTTCCCTACCTAGGCACAACAGCCTGGCTTAGTAACACAGCAGTAACTCCTCAAATATGTTGGGCAGGTGTCAGTGGAAAGGGCACAGTCTGTCCTGAAGACCTTTATCCTGTAAATAGGAAGGCTTCCAAAACCAAAATGAAATGAGGTGCCGCTGATTTCTAGAATGAACCTGAAGGTGGGCAAGGATGTAAAGGCAGAAAAAGAGATAAAACCAGGGCATGCCCATGGACTGCCATTTGCTCATGTTGCTGCTTCGTTTCCTGAGTCAGCAGATAGGCTAGTCACAGTCACTGTGCTACAGCTGTGTATATAAACTGATATTTCTGGCTGATGAGTCAGAGAATTCCTGTCTCAGAGTCAGTGGTAAGTCTGCCCTTGTCTTCAGTAAGTGCAAGAATAGGACATTTTGATTTGTCAGACTTAATTTCCTAAATGCAGTATTTCTGTGGGTTAATCCATTACAGCAGGAAAAGGCCAACCACAGGAACTTAGCACTGCCACGTATTTGCTGGGAAACATTGACGTGGTGAGCTCGGAGTCCTTTCTGTTCTTTTGCATGTTGAAGTCATTTTGCTCTTTAGGCATCAGCATGTTTATTGGGAAGATAAGTATCATCTTGGATGGCTGAGCTTAAATGAAAACTCTGCCACCTCCCCTTTAAAAGATGCTTTTATTTTTTTTATTATTATTTTTTCTTCATGAGTTCCAGTATTGAGGATCTGAAAGAGCCTGAAGCCAAGTTGTGCTTGCCAGGTCAGTGACAGGGTAATACCTGGCTACTCTGAATTTAAGACAGAGGCATAGAGGCATTATCAGTCCCATCAGAGCCTCTTCCCATTTTTCTTGATAAATGGCAAACACTGTTAAGAAGACCTTTTCCCCACATGCGAAACACACGTGTGCTCAGCAGAACTGACATTGCTGTGTGAGGAGCAGCCACTCTTGCCAAGGTTTCTGCTAGCCCTGGTGATAAAGCTCAAGGATAAACCTGCCTTTGCAGGGATTTTTCAGTGTAATTAAGTGTTTTGCTGTATGCAGGCAAATTAAAACCCTGTTTGCTCTGTGGTTTCCATGTTCCAGCAGGGATTTCTGATGACACCCTTTTATATCTGGGACCTTTCAGCTGTATTTTTGTCTGTCATTGGATGCTCTAATGCATATATTCCAGCAATAGTGTGCTGGCATCCTTCCATAAACCTTTACCTGTCCTTAAAGCAAATTGTAATCAGCATAACTAGTTTTAGCAGAACTTTGATTGAGAAATATGATCTGGGAGGCTCTTACACATGGTTGGATAATACAATCTATAAGGTTCTCACTAAAAACATTTTTGCTATTAAGCAATTGACTTTGGACTTTAGTTTTCCACCTGACGAATTTTCAGCTGCGTTTATTTTCTGGCTGTGATAGTGAAGAGCAGTCCCAGCCTTTGAACAAAAATAGTAGGCTGGGTGTAGAAAGATACCCTGCAAGGCAGAGTTGAATGAATGCCTTGTATCAGTGAGGGCATCCTGTTTCTGTAGGCAACGGTGAAGGCTAGATATTCAGAGGAAAAAAAGACCCACATGATTTTAGGAGAGGCTTTGCTGCCCCTCTAAGTCTATTCAGGTGAAGCTCATGAAACATATTGGTGTATTTGAATGATGACTTGTGCTCATTGATTCTGTGTCATATTGGTTTTTTTGGCATCTCACTGGGTTCTTCCTAAAGCGGTGCAATGGGAGAAGCAAATCGTCATTTGTAGTTTTTATTCCCTTCTTGCTAATGTTGAAAAGTAGTAGGACGGTAATTTGTGAGTTTCGGGTGATGACTATACTGTGAGGGCAGTACTCAAATTTGGACCTTGTGCTGGGGACGGAAGTTTGCTCCAATGGAGGCAGATGGCTCTTATGGACAGAGTTCTCCCCTCCTCTTTCTTCACTGATCCCGTACCAAAAATCCCCTTGCACCTTCTCTGCATTTGTATTTTTTAAATCTTTGGAGTCTTTGCTCCTCCAGAGGACAATCAACTCTTCTTATGTGTCTAGAAGAAACATCACGGTTGTTTTTTGTGAAAGTATAAGCAACATGGCATGCAACAGAACTGCTCAGGGCAGCAGGGAAGTGGAAGCAGTCACTTTTTTCTTACACCAGTGGGGAATGTCACTGGAAAATACATCTATACACTATAAAAATCCAAGTTCAGGTACCATAAAGAAAAGAAAAATCTGTAAATTCTCTGCCTTCATTTATTAATTTGTATAGGAATTTCCCCTAAATTCCGAGTAATGAAACTTAACCAAAAATTGAGATTTTGCCACTTTTTCTGAGGTGAAGATTAGTCCATCAAATTTAAATCAGCCATGGTGCAAACACAAAACAAAACAAACAAAAAAAACATAGAATGAAGGCCTCCACTTTTCACCAGAAGCACTGGTTGCAAGTCCATTGCTTTATTTCTTCCTATTTCTCAGTTCTCACCTTGACATCCAATTTGGGATGTCAGAATTGTTTCCCAGGCACAGTAGACTTCAAAACTTCAGAATATGATTTTCTTTTTCTTCCCTTTATTTAGCTTTTCTTCGCCTCGTTCAATTATTAGCAAAGCTCCCAGATGTACTTATGTTCAAGGTATAATCCTATATCTGTGGAGCAAGTATGTCAGACAGTTTTTCAATCTCCATAAAGTAAAATGGAAATTTTAGACTTCCATCAAAATTTTCTAACTTCTCAATGAGAAAAAACGCTGTTCTACTAAAATTCAGAAGCCAAAAACTGGGTAAAAAAGATTTGCCCTGCCCCCTTCTTTAATTGTTTATTGGCACCTATGGCCTCAGAGGCTAACATGATGTTCTACAGAACTGGAGATGTCTCTTAACCACCTCAGGGCATCACCTTCACTTTTCTTTGCAAATCTAGAACGTGACATGTCAGCACCTCCTGTGGTTCATAATCTGAAGGCTACTTTTGTTGCTGCAAAGAAGTAAAAATATCAAATCTGAGAAGTCAGTAAGGAGAAGAATATGTGTCTCAATTCTTTATGCTGGTCCAAGCGCACTACTTGGAGAAGATAATAAACCAGTCAAAAGAACAACACTAAAAGATAAATTGCAGGGAAAATTTGAATTATGGAAGTGAAAGACTACTCAGTGGAAAACCATTTAGAAATTAATTACCTTCATGGAAAAGCAACTGTTAAAACTAGCCTAAGTATTTATGTTTGACCTTCATCGTTACGTCCCTAGTAAGAAAATCCTAGCAGTTTTCTTCAGAAAAATAGCAGTTAATGAAGTTGCCATTGGGTGTAGCTATTGTGTTACTCTCTTCCTAGATGATTGTCTAGCAAACACAGAACTGGTTATTTTTGCAAGACAGCCAGTATAGAAAAATTATTTCTCCATAATAATTTCAGGTTCAGCAGTGTCCTAGAAGGATGACAGAAATCATACTAATTATTAGCATTCCCTACAGCATGAAGAGTATACCATAAACCCATTCTTGTAACTGATGCATATTTTAATCATTGAACTGTTCAAAAAGAAATACATACAGTACATTTTGTGCTTGAGTTTGAAGTTGGCATACTTGAGGAGATGTGTCTTTCCCTAGTTTGAATAAATTTGGTTTTGAAATAACAATGATCTGGAGGAGTGGAAAAAATCCACTTAAAGCTAATGAACCCTCGAGAGTATGCAGAGGTGTCTCATAAGCAGATTCTGTGTGCCTAGCAGAACTTGTTGTTCTACTCCCACGTGATTAGTCGTTCTCATGGGAATAAAGGCAGCAAAATAAATGGTTCTCCCCCCCTCTCCCTCCTTCCACAGCATATGGGACACTGAGATACGAGCATTCAGCTGCTTTTAAAAATGTTAGCAGCCAAAGTACGAGAAGTAAGAGGATCTTAGGACTAGGCCAAAATAAGACAGTGACCATTGAATCTTCTCAGATCTATTGAAAAGAGCTCACTACTTCTAGACCGATGCTTATGTACAAATTTAAAAGGCTGAATTTATGCTGCTTAGTAAACCTTGACTGTATTGTATATCTAACTTTAAAAACATCGCTATCAAGATAGAGGTATGATGCAACAGTAAAATTACTTGAAGAGTGGTAGAAATAAGGACTCTTCAGAGCTTCCAAGATTTAAATGTTCATATAGCAGAGTGAAGGACGTTCCTCCTGTATCAAGGTCTAATCTGTTCCCTGCTCTTCAGCTGCAGTGCAAGACATATATAACTTCCCAGGGGAAGACAGAAGAGTCAAATTCTCTCTGATTTTCTTGTAGGTTATGGAAGTAGAGCTTGCAGGATGGAAAACGTGGTAGCATAAGTGATGTCTGCGAGACTCTTTGTGACTGTGCATTGTGTCTTCACTTGAAGCCATAGCTGCCTCCAGGTGGGGATATGGTCCCTGTAGTCACACTGAACATCTTCAAACACACCTCTGGTTTCAGCACCAACAGCTTCAATTTTCAAACTAAATTTTTTAAGTGATCTAAAGCTGACTTCTGAGCATCTTGAAACTTCAGCTGGCACAGCAGTGGTTTTTCTGGAGTACTATAAAATACCTGTAAGAAAAATAATTAACTTTATTGCTCTAATTTGGTGTTCATTAAAGAGAGGGATTTCTAACCCTGGCTTGCACTAACACACAGTACAACCACATGTTTTCATGCACCTTCACGCAGGTCTGTGTGTCTACAGACCCTTCAGCACTTGTAACTCTGTAGTGTCAGGGAATGACCTGTGCCAGGATGTAGGGAAAGGTCAGTCTCCAGGCTAGGATGATAAGGAAGGAGCGCAAATGACAAATGAAGATGGGATTCCTTCAACAGAACCAGTGATAGTCACTAATCTTGGTCTTAACCAGAACCATCGCCGCAGCCATTTTAAATGGATAGTTGTCTGTTCAACTATCAATCAGTTTACTGCGATCCAATTTACTTAAGACGTGATAGCTGAATGGAAATAGACAGTCAGCTGCAGTGAATTATTGGATTAATTTTCGAAAATTTTTTAGACAATCAACTAGAATGTCCCTAAGACTCAGAAACCTACTAGTAGAGTAAAAGAATATTCAGAATTTTATATTTGACCCAGAGAATTATAGGAAATGTGGGAAATTATAGGATTCAACTTTGAAATTCTCAAAGAGTCACAAAGAGTGAAATAAGTGTGTTGTCCTTTTGAAAATACTAATTCTGTCCATGGATTTAGTAAGGTATATCACAAGATCCTACGCTATACATATGGTAATTCCATATCAGAATATTGATAAACAATACATAGAAAACATCTGTTGTTCATAAAAAGCAAGCTGTAGCTAGAAAGATAATTGGTGAATTATACTTTGCCCATCTAAGTCACTGGAAGGACAAAGAGCCTTTTTTCTGCCCTCATTTTGGCTCTTGCAGTGGGTCTGCTATCTATTTTAACCTTTGATCTTTCTACAGACAGGTGTTAATCAGGTAAGACCTCATCACGCTCCTTCTTTCCTAGCTGCAGGAGAGCCAGGGAGGGTCCTGAGTTACTCCTCATCCAACAGTAGAGTCAAGTTAACATGGATGAAGGCATCGGGTCTTATTTACGCTCTTGTGACATTTTCATGAGTAGAGCCTCTTTGTGATTTTTTTCACAGACAAAGCCTACTTCCCGGGCTCTGGCTGTGATGACTTTTTCAGTTGCATTGCATTAGAAGGACATTACAGAGTTGTGGTACTAAAAGTTACATTGGAGGATAAAGATGAAAGAAAAGGAAAGTAAAAAAACCTAAGTGCAGTGTTTGTAAGAACAGAGAACAACCTAATAACCACATTAAAGATAATGAGAATGAACGTTGAAAGAATTACTTGTAGTACTTAAAACAGTGCTCCACTACGAGAAAGGGGGTGGGAGAATTATCAAAGACAAGTTTTCCTAATTCCTATGTAGCCATTCAAAAATGGTTTCCAAGCAACCAGAACATGTAGATAGCCCCAGGAGTAAGAGGTATTATGAATGCTTAGAGACACAAAGAAGAAGAGAAAGACAAAACAAAGCTGGAATCAGGCTGGGAAGATGCTGGAGTGGAGGGTTCCCCTCGCAGCCAGTGAGGCAGAGGGCGAGCTGCCTTGCGCTCAGAAAGTCCACCAAAAGAAGGAAAATGAAGGAAAGCAAGCATACAGGGAATGTAAGAACCTAGATGAAGAGTATATGCTTTGCTCTCTTTCAAACCTCCCATTAAAACATATGGGCAAGAGTACGTATCTTGCTGGACATAATTATCATTGTTTTGCACAAGACTGACATTTACAGTTCCCCTGTACTTTATTCTAGCTGTTCCAGAAATGTTCTTGTTAGCTTTTGTCCAGATCAGTAATTGTTCACTGTTTATTCTGGTAAATCTTTCATTAATGGCTGGATTTAATCACAAAGTAAAAAGGCAAGTGTCTAAAAAATTACTAGTTGGCTAGATATGTAGTAAAAGGTATATAATTGAGTAAATTTGACAGAAAACACTGAAAAGCTGGTCCAAATGGTTGTAGTATTGCCAGCCAGGTTAAACTGGATTTGTAGAGTATGGTTCTGTGTACTCTGAATTATTGAAAAAAAGCCACAAACCTCCTTATATCATCATTGTGGAGAAAGCTTGAATATATTTTTAAAAATATAGATATAACTGAAAAAGTAACTCCTCTAGTTCACACACTGGAACAGGTTGCCCAGAAAGGTTGTGGATTCTCTATCCTTGCAGATATTCAAAACCTGTCTGGACATCGTCCTGGGCAGTCTGCTCTAGGTGGCTCTGCTAGAGAAGGAGGTTTGGACCAGATGATCTTCAGAGGTGGCTTCCAACTTCAATCGTTCTGTGACTCTGAAATCTAGTAGGGTCCATGTCAACAAGTTTTGAGGTAAGAACTTTTACCTATTGTCTCTTTGTTTCACCCTGTTTTTCCTAAGTATATGGCTGCCCTGACCTTTCTTTTAAAACTTTCTAAGTGCAGCTTAGAAGACTACAGCACTCCATAAGTCATGGGATTGAAGCCCCCTGAAAGCTGCTCCCAGCTGAATCCAGTGGCTGTATAGCTAACCACCTGCATGCTGGGGGTCCAGATCTCTTCCTTGCTGAATCCATCTACCTACCTTTCTTCTTGAGTTAAATCTGCTAATTGCCATGCATGTACATATCTATGTACATTTTCAGCTGGTTTAACTGTGGAAGGTTTTCAATGTCAAATTTCTCTAATCCCCTCTTTATGTTATATAACTCCTCACAGTAAATACATTAAGTAATGTATGTCTCAATACTGATGCACCGAACATCACCCACACCAATTTAAGGACTGCCTATTTTCTCACATTCATAGGAATAAAGTATCTCTGTGGCCTTTTCCCCTAAATCAGTTTTCTTTAACATAGGTAACTGCAATAAGTAGTTACTAGGGGAAAGGATGGACTGACATACAGCACACAGGCCACATGATTGTTTATCCTCATTTCTTTAGGAAGTGAGGCTAAAATTATGATGTTTTCAGCTGTTTTGATAGGAAAGTGGGAAGCCTGGGACATTTTTCTTTGGTACTTTTTTTTTTTTTTTGGAGTGTAGTTTAGATCTGGGTACTCACCATGAACCCTTGGCATTTCAGTTCTTACAGAGAGGGGTAGGAGCCAGAGAAAAATGTCTTCCAATCTCAGAGGAGCTATCTCTTTCTAAAATGTCTGCTAATTACTTAGGCCAAGGCAACAAAGGCTGAGACCAACACATTAAATCTGAAGGGAGAACCATCCCAGAGAAGGCAGTAACTCCTCTACAGCACTCGTTGTCTTGTGCTTTGCATGATGCTTTGTCAAATGTTTCTGGACATGTTCCCAATATGGAGAAAAATTAAAATTTAATAATTGTTTTAGTTAATATTTTTCATCAAAATGTAATTTCCAAAGCCCTAGTTAAGGGCTTTGTTAAGCCCTTTGTTAAGGGCTTCGTTAATCTAGGGCCAAGTTAAAAGCCCTAGATTAAAAAAAAAAAAAAAAGGAAAACTCAAAAAAGAAAGAACTAAAAAGAAAAGCCAGAATGTTCTGAGAAAAGCCAGAATGTTCTGAAGAACTTATAGTTGCTATATCAAAGTTGACTGTCTTTGGATTAGTGAAGCTATCCACAGCTGAAAAAGACTGTGGACCTTATTGAATGTGACTGAGTGAGAAAGGCCTGAGTATATTCAGTAGGGAAGAACATAGATCAAATTCTCCATCTTTCAGGTTTCTTCCTGAAGCCATGTATTGTTTGTATCTTTCTTGAGAGAAGCAATATAGGGCACATGCACTACCACCTTGGTGTCCAGAAGCTACCTTCTGCCTGAAGGAATGTCAGCATGATCAGCTTTGAGGTTTTATATAGCTCCCGGCACAACAGCAGAATTTAACCTTAAGTAAATCACTATTGCAGTGAGATACAGTCTACAGCAATTTACCTTTATTTACTCACAAGTTTTCCTGTCAGTGACCAAGAACCATTTCAACAGCTAATGGAAAACAGAAATCACATCTTCTTTGATGTGTCTGCAATGTGTATCTAGACAATGATTTAATTACCAAAAAGCACTCTCAGACTCTGATCCATCTCTAACTTTTTTTTGAACATCCAAGGATTTTTTAATAGATACTCTTGAGTAAATGGGTGATGATCAGCTGTGATTTGCATAAGCTGTTAACCTCTTAATGTAGTTTTTGATTTCCGTCTCAATTTCCCACTAGTTCCTTATGAGTAAGAAACTTCACACAGCCACTTCAGCTTACACAGCTCCATTTTTGCCTGTCTAAAATGCTTTTCTCCATTCTGGGAGTAAGGTACCATAGGTATTTCACTAAAATGCTGCAGAATCACAGAAGTGGATGAGCTGTATACAAAGTATCCTACTTCTGCACTTTAGCAGCAGGCTCTAAATTGAAGAGAATAATTTGGTAGAAGAGCTAGCAACAATTCTGAACACTTTGTCTGAATTGAGTAAGAAAAAGACATGGTTTTGCAAAAATACAGTAAATATAGACTTGATTCTCCAATCCGCCATCCCAATTTTTCATTAGAGTAACCTCATAGTGGAGGAGTTAAAACAATACACAGCTAAGACAAGAGAAATGAGAGCTGGACTCCTGTGAGTTTTGGGAAGCGTGCTGCAGCGCAGTGCCTGATCTGTGCTGTTGAATTCAAAATGCAACAGAGAAAGCGCTCTTGTTAAGCTGCCTAATCCCACACTCTCATCCCCTTTTTCAACTATGGGTAATATTTTCATCAGGCAATTTGGGGAAGGAACATTTCAACTGAGCACAAATGACAGAAGACGACCTGTTTCTGTTGGATGCAAATGTAGTTAGTTTTGAGCTGATAAGGATTAAACAAGATTGAAAAGATGGTGGTTTTATATTTTTTTATTATTATGCAAAAAAGAATTTTGAGTAAGAAAATCAGCTGGCTGGGAAGAATAACAGGGAGCTGGGAAAAACAATAGGCAGTAAAATATGAAGGAGGAAAAAGCAGTCAGATTGGGGGGAAAAAACAGCCCCAAGAAAAAAACTAGTACAAAGTTGTTTTGTTTTCTTTCCTTAAAAACAGAACTCTTGGACAGGGAACAATGGAAAACTAGGAAATGGCCCAGTGGATGCAGATCTAGGCAAGGCTGCAGATCTTTGCAAAGATGCCGAATGTGCAGACTACGGAGGGGGTCTGCATAGATACTACAGTCTGCTCTGACAAATCTGATTGCAGGAGAAAGACTGCATATGGATATTCACAGAATACTGAATCAACACAATAGCAATACGCATTATAAAGTTATCCTAACAGGATCTGAGAGGGCTGTGGGCCTTGTGCTTAATGCAAGGCCACTGTAGGGACACTGGGTAGGGGGAGCTCTCTGTTACATTTAATTATGTTTGTAAATAAGTGCATTGTTTTCTAAGTCATTTGGGAAGAAGGGGTTTGTGGGCAGAAATAATTCAGCATTAGAAGGAAGATCCCAGTGAGAAACAATTTTTGTATGGGCAGATGGATTTGAAACTGCAGTTGGCTCAGTGCTGTTCCTAATCTATAATAAGAAACTGTTGTTCTGTGTGATATCCTGGCCATATGCTAAAGCCAGAGGATAGTCTATTATAAAAGAGTGAAGACTAGTTTATCTTTCTGAATTTGTTCGTACTCACTGTGGCTCGTGCTTCTTCATCAGACAAGGAAAGCTCAGCGGATGGAAGCAGATACTCCTCTTGACTCCTGTCTTTATCGTAAGAATGAAACATTCTCCGTCGTTCTTGAAAAATGTGGTTTTCAAAAAAGACAAGAACGAACCGAAATTTCAAGCTCAGAGGTTTTAAATAACTCCATCTCTCAGACCTGTACTCCGTTTTATGCCATGCTAGTGGGAGGGAGTACAAAGCACTTTAATTGTGTGGAAAATGTACAGGCGACTACGGAGAAAAGAAAAAATAGAGTGTTTTCTCTTTGTGCGATTATGTCAGACTTTTTTGAATGTACTGTCCTAGATAGCTGTCGCTTTCTTGTCTACTTTTCCTCTTCCCAAGAAACACTGTTTTCATTTACAGACCGTTTTTCCTTTGGAAGGCAGAACGAATCCAGATACATGAATAGGGTTAATCATTAAGAGTCTGATGCCTTGAGAAGAGTACCACAACAAAAGCACAAGCTGGATTTTGTAAGTGGTAAGGGACAAGATCAGGATCACACACAATTATGCCAAACTACAGGATAAGGAGCTGCTACAACTCAGCAAGTAGAAAAAGCAGATAGGAAAAACACCCTAGAGTCATTCTTTCTTTGGAAGAGAGCTTACACGGAGCCTGGGACACTGAATTGATATGTAGGAGTGGACATAGAGATCCACGGAAAGAAAAATGAAAGGTAACTGCAGGGACACTCAGCAGCTACCCCAGAACTTCCTTACAGTCCCTTTGCCTTGTGAAGGAGACTGGCTGCAGAAGAGAAATCACTTGTGCATCCTCAGTCCCTCACTATAGCAATCTGTAAGCCGAGGGGGAGATCACAAAATGGCAGTTATTGACAGGCTATATGCAACAGTGGACAATGACTTCCTGGCTGAGGACACTTGCAGAGCAGCCTGGACAATGTGAAACCTTGCAAGGAACCTGGCAGAGTACCTCCATTATCACATATAACAACTGCTTTCACATTTTTGTAGTTGTAGAGTTTCACATTGCTTATTGAGATTGAGTTATTTCTAGAAACTGGAGATGCTGTTCTGTAAATATATCTTTATATAAATTTATTTAGCTCATTTGATCTTGTCATGGTTGTGTTAAGGAACAGAGACTGGATCCTTAAGAAGAGCAAGGAGAACTTGGGTGGGGTGGAGCTACTGCTTCTTGTGCCAGATATATTCTGATTTCCAAACACAAATGCATTCTCCTTATTAGCCAAAACATAAAATTTAAGAAAAGGTACAAATATTACCAAGAAGTGCGTGTTTGTCAGGAGGAACACAGAGTTGGTTGCAATATTTTGACTGAGCTACAAAATCTGTACCTTTTGTCCTGTGTCTTTCTGGTTTAACATTAATTTTTCAACTGATACACTTGCTGAAAAGAATATTAACAATCAGAAATGTACACAAAATTTCAAGTGAACTAGGACTTACAAGAGTTATAGTATCACATCAAGGTTCTGGGATTCAAGTGAGATGGCTCAATATATATCTATGTTTAAAAAGGTGAACAGATCTAGACGTAGGTTGACACATCCCTGTCCAGTCCAGAAAAACATCGCGTTAGCATTTCCAAGACAGCTGCAAGTTAAGTAGTGCATCTGTACTCCACGGGACAATGTTCTGCAGGTGCTAGCGCCAGTCCCAAGGGGTAGAGGGGTGAGAACAGTGCTGACCATGGGCTAATTTGCCCTAGTTCTCAGGACAGCTTATAGGTTTAGGCAGACTGACATCATTATGCTCCTTCCAGGCCAGCAGCTGACTTGGGGAACTCAGCGCCCTTCTCCACTTTTCAGGTGTCATGGTTTAACTGGACAACTAGGGCCATGCAGCCTCATGCTCGCTCTCCCCAGATTGGATGGGGAGAGAATAGAAAGATTAAAAGTGAGAAAAAACTCGTGGGTTGAGATAAAGACAGTTTAATAAGTAAAGCAAAAGCCCCCCACACAAGCAGAGCAAACCAAGGAATTCATTCCCTGCTTCCTGTGGGCGGGCAGGTGTTCAGCCATCTCCAGTAAAGCAGGGCTCCATCACACGTAACAGTTACTTGAGAAGACAAACACCATAACTATAAATGTCCCCACCTTCCCTCTTCTTCTCCCAGCTTTATATACTGGGAGTGACATCATATGACATGGTATATCCCTTTGGTCAGTTGGGGTCAGCTGTCCTGGCTGTGTCCCCTCCCAGCTTCTTGTGCCCTCCCAGCCTGCTCGCTGGTGGGGTGAAATGAAGAGCAATAAAGGCATTAACTGCTTAGCGACAACTAAAAATACTAGTGTGCTATCAACAGTATTTCTTATCCCAAATCCACAAACACAGCATTGTACCAGCTGCTAGTAAGAAACAGTCAATGCTATCCCAGCTGAAACCGTGGCATCAGGACTCAGTTGCAGTGCCCTGCAATTGCCGGCTTGGTTTGGCTTTACCACGTTTTTCTTCTAAATCTCTTACCAGGGTCACATGCCATTTAGTCAAAAAAAGTTTTTTTAAAAATGAAAATATATATCTTTGTCACAGACCTAGGAATGAGCTGATTTTCTTGACAAAATCTATTCTTGACTTTCCAGACATTAACCATTTCCAGTGAAAGTGGAGTAACTTTATAATCATACCTGGTCTGTCTTTCAGGCCATTTTGACTGCAGCATGAGCTTTTCTCATATAACAAATACTATTTGCATTTAGAAAGGGTGAGGGATACACCTTATTATAAATTAAACTGTTTATAAGCAAATGAGAATTAACTAATATAGTGCATTATAAAGTATGCCTCTTTATTGCCTAAGGTCCAGAGAAAGCTCTTAGATCTAGTAAAAAAATAGAGGAAAATGGTTGTGAATATTCAGCTCTTTTATTCCACAGGTCTGGAAAATGGTTGCTTATACAGCCAAAAGTTTTCGGTTGTGATTTTGCAGAAGCTGTTTTGCTTTCCACACCCATTTCTGCCCTCCTCCTTGTTTGCCTGTTGTCTCTACTGGGAACTGTTTACTGGGAAAACATGATGCAAGAGAGAGAGATGAAAAATTCAATTTTCATGTTTTCATTTTAATGGGAAAATATGACATTAAAAAAAAAAAATTGACTTTAGCATAAGCCCCTCTTAAATTAATGTTTATTGGAAGATGTTCAACCACCTTCAAAAACAGTAAAGAGCTAGCTAGTAAAAACAGGATGCTGGGCTGTCCTGACTTTGCTTTGCAGTGAGGTTGCATGCCATTGCATGAAATTACTCATTTGAATGGGCTGTAAGAAACAAAGGCTGAAAATCTGTTCCTGAGAGACTGCTGTACTAGAGAAGATTGTGAATGCCATTTTGTTTTCAAATAAGACCTGAGATATTGTGAGATCTATTGTCTTGAAGCGCAAGACATGAAGCTTATAATGTTAAAACAAGGGGAAATAAAATAAAATGAAACATTTTTAGGGGTGCTTGAGGGAGGGACAAAACGAGCATGTGCTTCATTAATTTTAACTGATGAAATAGAACCAAATTAAGGTCGAGTAGGAATGAATGGCCTACAACTCTGAAACAACAGAAGGGATTCTTAGACATGATGCTGTATGTATACAATTTATTTGTTATAAGAAATTGAGAGGTGTAATATAATCTAGAAGTTATCCTAAATCTAGGAGAGACAAAATCGGCTGACGGCCTATTGATGGTGGAAAGAGTGAGAATACATTGTAAGACTGCAGAAATAGAAGCAGCACTCAAGAAACAAATCTGAAAGGGAAGAATGAGAATAAACTCAATGAATAAAAAACAGGCACTCTGAGTTTTGTGTTACTGTGTAGGGAATGAAGGCATAATCCCTTCATGGGAGCTATTTCTGACCAAACCTATCAGATTCTACTGCCTTTTGCAAGCTCAGGTGGAGGACAGAAATGTTTGGAGACAGTAACTTGGATACTTATGGAAATGGATAAAAGATAGTTTGACATCAAACCCAGACATTATCATTCTGTAATAAGAAAAGTCCTAAGATTAGAGGAGATGAGATTTATGTGTAGAAAGACTTCAGCCCTGGCAGAAAAATTAGGGTATTAGCTATATTCCATAGGGGAAAATGTTATTTGTGTAAATGTCAACAATAAATAAAGCAAGGTTTTTAATTTGGGATAAATTCTTTCCAGACATTCAGGAAACCGTTTGTGATAATCACTATTAATATGATTAATTTTGATACTTCAAAATATCCTTAAGTGTTTCTTTTGCCAGACAGACATCCAGATACCTGAAAACACTGAATATTCCTGCCAAGAACTACTTTTTTCACAGATGAAAAAAAAGCAAAACTCACATAACACTAATTATACTGTGACAATAACTCTAATTAGGTGGTTACGTTGTTCTGAAAAGAGAAACATAGGTATTGATTGCCAGAAAAGCCATACTTTTTATGGCACTAGGTCAAAGAAGCTCATGAAACCAGCAGAAAACAGGATGCTCTCAGGAGATGGCTTTAGTGGAGGGCCATAAAAGCAATTATAAATTTACCAGTCTGACTACAGGGTAGAAGCAGTTATGAATTTATTAGTGTGACCCAGAAAGTGATTAAGTGATTGAGGAAAAGATGGAATTAGATTTATTGATCGAAAATATAAACGAGCAGGTTCAAAGAAAACGGTTAAGTCAATACAGTGTTTTTTCTCCTAACACAGTTCAAATGACTGTCCTGCACCTGAAGCACTGAGGTTTGCTTGTTTACGTAGCTCCAAACACTTGCATTGATGAGACAAGACACCACTTTAAACCCACTCTTTTTACTATCAATCCTTAGGGCCATATGCAGATGTCCTTCATCATATGGGCTATGATCTCTTTTCCCAGTTTTTCTTCCAGAACTGGGTGTACTTCCAGAGCATTTGAGAATGTCCCTCAAATCTGGAGGGGAGAGAAGCATGAGACTTGCACAATTGTACAAGTTTTTCCACATTTTCCCTTTTTTTTTTTTCCCAAAAGCTCATTATACCTTTCTTTTCTTCATAGCCTAATATTTCTATTCTCTATTAAAAAATTCCTCCTTCCTATTAAAACTATCCCTTCTTTATAAAGTAAAATTTTCTGAAATAATCTTCCGCTTCTGCTCTGATATTCTCAAAAATGCCTAAGGGGAGCTGAACTCATTTCTGAAGGGGAGCTGGTAAAATCTCAGGCATAATCCGCAAGGTGGTAGTGAATAAGAAATGGGAATAATTCATTAAAAATGATTCTGGTAATGAATTCTTTGAGAGCTGGAATTTTTTCTTAATGATGTGGAAGGAAGAGAAAGATCTTTTCAGAAGAAAGGTAGTAAAAATGACAAATTTAATTTTTTTATTAGCATAAAATAGTAAAAAGGACGGCAGCATTCGTTGAACTGTTTTCTTGGCCATGTTATATACTGCACCAGGGAAAAATAAATGCAAGCAGATATGCCCCTAACCTTGCTTCTTGTCACTCGAGGTTAATCTCAAGTCTTCCCTTGTCTCACATTGGCTCAACACATCCATTTTCTGTTAAGCTAGTCATTCAGCAGGTGGGCTTGTTGATCTTCTACAACAAATTCATGATGTGTCTCCATTTTCTTCTCTTGTTTCTCAGCAAATACCTCCGAAAACCTCCATACTGGGCTGTCATTTAGGATGTCTTTGGGGCAAACACGGATTTAGAGGCTTGGAAAGCTATGGCTGCAGATAACACATGCACTCCAGGGCACACAGGCACGACCACTCTACCTCTTCTTCTGCCAACACATGCATATTCCCAGTGCAGCTGGGTCCTGCAGTTTTAGGATAATATTGTTTCAGCCTCCTACAGGACACCTACTCCAAACTGATGAGGGCCAGGACCCAGCAGAGGTTTCTCCTGAGGGTCACCAAACCCCCTCTGAAAGGAAAGGTAAGTGCAGGGGAATCATCTCTAAAAGCAGATGATGAAAGTGTGGAGAGTAGGTGGAGATTGGTTCCTTGAAGGATGATGTGACAGGGAGTGACAGGAGATGGGTGTCTCATATGTCCTCGGTCTTTCTCAGACACTCATTAATTGGGTTTGAGTCAGGAATGGTGGTTCAGACTTTATTTAACTTAACCATTGCCCTCCCCTATTACTAATCGTGCAGTGACACTTCATCTGTCATCTCTTAACAAGCTGGAATGTTGGAAGCTGTGGCACGTTTCTCAGGAACGGTGAAAAATGATTTGTAAGAGCATAATTTCAGATTCCTAATAGCAGTGTTTTCGTTGATTAACATATACACTGACTGCTGTATATTTTGTAGGCTGTCTCATGTATCATCATTGTCCCTTTATCTGTCTCCATATAGTATTTGTTCTCTCAAACACACCAATACTTTACAAAATGATTGAATGTGCATTTAAATAAACATGAACAATATGGAAATGATTATAATAATTGTTTTATCACTTTGGCTCCTATTTATCAGCTCCCTCACAGTTATTAGGAACAGATTTACCCTTCAGACAAGACACCTTCTATGAGATCTGTCAAAGCCAATGCCTGCAAGTACCTCAGTAAAATCAGCCATTTAACCCAGTCAAATTTTTCTCTCTTTCCCTATGTAAAATGCATACAGTAACCTCTAAGGAGACAATGGCAGTGCAAACGTATCAAAATCTTTCCAGCACTTGTCAGTTGTCAGATCCCTTGCTCAGGCCACACTTTTCTGTTGAATCCTTGCCCCACTGGGTACAGCTGAGAAGGAAAATCTCAAAGGAGCCAGTTGGGGGTCCCTGAGCCACAAGCCCACCCCAGGCAGGGAGCAGGAGAGCCCGTACTGGCAGGGCAGTCCAGTGTGAAACACTGCTGCTGAGGGCTACAGGAGCACAGGACAGCGTGTGGGAGCACCAGCTCCCTGCCCCTCTTGTCCTCTTTGAGGGAATCACAATAATGAAAAGCAAGAAGAAATTCTCTCTCTTTCTCTCTCTCTCTCCTGGCAGGGAAACTTGTTTATTTCAGAGGAACCTTCACTAGCACACTTCAAACAAATCTCTTCTTTCTTTGCCCTGATTTAAAGAACATGAAGTCAGCAGCAGATCGGCCTTACAGCAGCTACAAAAATTCTTTTTTTCCCTCCCATTTCCTTCCTATTTTCATTGTTAAATGACGATGAAGCAAGACAATCAAGCTGAAAATTCCTTCCTTTTGTTTTGCTTCCTATTTTTCACTCCAGTGGAAGTGACTGCTCATTGGTGCAAGGCTAACAATTACAATAATTTATCCCTGAAGGGATTTCAGATCATATTCTTTAAAGCTGAAGCTTCTCTTTATGGCTTTAAAGTTGGGTTTTTTTAGTTGTTGATTTTCTTTTTAATTAAAGGTTTGAACCCTTTAATTTTCATCTTGCATTTGGGCCATTGTAGTGTGCTTCAGAAGCTTGCAAACTAAACTTCAAACAGAGGGCCGGTTCCTGCTCTCTTTGAAGTCATGACAAACCTCCTGTTGATTGCAGAGAGGGAAACTGGACCAAAAGCACAAAGCACTTTTATTTCTTTCAGGTTTCTTCAGTTACCCTGCTATTGTACCATGTATCAGAAGTGCTGCAGACTTTTGTGGGCAAACCAGATAGATCATTAAAACACCTTCCCTAGCAGCAGCTTATTAAGCTGCTACTTAAGCCCAGTTAAGGGTCATTCAGCAACAACTTTGTCTGGTCTCTGCTCAACAGGCTAAACAGTCCAGCTGACAGATCTTCCTATGGCCTATCATAGAGGAAAAAGAGAGAGCGCAGAGGTGCCGCGACAGGCTCCTGAGATCAGTGGTCCCAGAGCAGGCTGCCAGGCAGAGCTGCCAAGGTGGCTCTACTGCTACAAAGTTCAAGGGTCCAGGGAGCATCTCTCTTTTCAGTAACATCATGGTTTCAGTAATTTTCAAATCATGCTTTCTCAGAATTGCTGTTTTTGTAAGAAACAGTAGGAAAAGATAAGGACTTGGGCTTGATTGAGCTCAAAACCTTTTATATTCTATTTTAAATGGCATTCCCTGCAGGTTGGCAACTTTGCTTTCCTGCCAGCTCTAATCAGAAAGACATCTGAAATTTGTCAAGTGGGATACAATACTTGTCCTAAACTTCGAAAAATTAGCTGTTGTACTCTGACAAGCTATCTTTGATAGGAGTCACCAGAATAAACAAAATGATACTATCTTGGAAATTAAACATGTGTCAACTTCTTTAGCCAGGTCATCAGCAGAGATGAGTCTCCTTATGACAAAGGAGGGAGGCACACCTGGGGGTTGTCATTGCCTGCATGTTGTGTGCTACACACTGACATGACTGCTGCTACGTTCCTCAAAATGCATCCCACTTAAGTTGTACCAGCCTTGCTGACATTCAGTGTTTTCAAGATGATTTTCATCTATCTATGTATCTATCTATCACTTCTTTTCTCTATATGTTGCTGTCCTCATCTTTCTGACTCACTCCTTATCTCTCTTTTCTTCAGATGAAAGTGCAAAGAAATTGTCCTGCTGGGAGAGCATAAAGAGAATATGTGTTCAGGAATGTGTCACTGGGGTAGTGGCTGCCATTAGTGGTTGGCTTAGGAGAGAGTTACAGATTTCCAGGAGCTAGTCTGGCAGTACTCCGTGTGGGAGAAGGAAAGGAGCAGCTGCTTATCAGGATTTTGTGATATTTGTCAGGAACAAAAAACATGTTGGAAATCTAATTCCTGTAAAGAAGGGTGGCCGTAATTCTTCAAAGCTTCCAGGGCTGGGGTTCCTCTCACCCAACAAAACTGCGCCGTGCACACCCAGCTTCCTGAATTGTGAACAGAGAGAAGAAGGAGCATCCTATTGTGTGATTCATTTGACCTATTTTAGCTGATTTAGATAGTTGTCTTTCATTGTCTTTGGGACAAGAATGGCTGCAACCTGGAAGTTCATACTTTCCTCTGTTGGTTATAAATGTGCAGAAAATGCTCTGCATCCAAAGAAGAAGGATCAGGCATTGCCACCTGACAGTGCCCCAAGAGCCATGCTCCCGAAGTGAAAATCACAGGCCTGGAAATTTCTTAAGAGGTTAGAGTCAGCAGAGGGAGCAGTGTTCAACTGCAGCGTGGTTCAAAGCAAATCTCTAATATGAATATTTGCTGGAAAACAATTGCATGGGATGAGACATTTGAGCCAGTCAGTTCATAGCCAATTTTATAGGTGCTGAGTTCTAGGGTGGTCACTACTGGCTTTGGGCTGCGAACGGTAACCTTTGGTGTGTGAAGCAAACAGGGAAACAGGATCTGACAAATGTCAATGTCACACTCAACATGGTTTTGTGCAGCAGTTGAAAGCAAGAAATTCTTCTTCAAACACTTTGTGTTTATATATACCTTCTCTCAGCTCCCAATGGCATATGCCTTTCTCCCAGTCACCTCCATTGTTCACATCTGACTTTTACTTATTAAAAAGTCTGTCTTTAAAACTGAAAATTCTGTGGATTAAAAAAAAAAAAAAGTGTTATAAATTCTGCTATGACTTCAGAAGTGTTTGAAGGTATCTATGCCACAGAATAATTTTCTCCAGCATAGGACTTACTGGGCACATATAACTCTGTAAAGAGTCCAGACAGCGTTTTTCATTCAATTCTATTTAGGAAGGAAGTGTGGTCCAGTTATTAAGGAGAGAGATTACGAGGCAAGTGCCTCGTTTGTACTCAACTTTGCATGCAACACTGAGCAAATCCCACAGCTTCTCTGTGGCTTAGTTTCCCCATCTGTAAAATGAGAGTGATAACACTCATTTATTTCACAGGGGTGAGTCTTAATTATTGTTTTTAGAATGTCTGCTGAGCTGGATGTGAATTCTTTCTTCTGCTGAAGTCGGCGCAGATTTTGCTTTGTGTTCATTGCAATAGGATTGAGATTTCATTCTCAAAATGGTAACAGAATAAAGCTTCTGTCCTGTATTTGGAATCTGCTCTTTCCCCTGCTCATAGACACCTAAACAGCTCTGTGATAGTACAAATCCCACTGATATTATGAATTTATACCACAAAACCATTTAAAATTATGAATAATGTATGAATTTTCTGGTTTCCGTTTTCCTTGTTTTTTTCCAGCAGGGCTGGCTAAAGATGGTTTATCCACTCTGAATTTTTTTAAGTCCTCAAGAGAACTGACTTTTTGGAATCACAGCAGATTTGTCAACAGCAAGGTATTAAAACTTCCTTCCCCACTGCTGAAGAGCCTAAGTCCTTAAAAGCTGCATACTTCCAGCTTTGTCCATCATTCAAGATATATTATTCCACAGAGAGTAATGGGAAACTTGAGGGAATTCAATTATCATGTCACCTCCTCCCTTGAATCCTTTACAAAAATTTAAGGAGGCAAAGCTCTCAGTTACCACTTATGCATCTAAGATGACTGGGCACAGAGTCTTTACAGCTGTCATGGAGAGAAAAACATAGTCATATTAAACATCAGAAAAAGACAAGCTTTGAGAAAATATCCAATGACAGAGATTTTAAGAAGATTTAAAAAATATGTAGGGTATTAACTCATAAAAATTGAGAAATATCTAGATTGAAGGATTTGATATTCAAAACAGGGAGAATTTGAAAATTAGTATCTTGCCAAGAACATAGGAACAAACTTCAAGCAACAAAGAAAGGCTATTAAAATAATGCATGACAACTTCTTTTGGTGCTGAAGGAACAGTGAGAAGAAAAAAACTGATTTGTTTTTTTTTTTCAAAAAAGAGAAGACCATTGGGATTTTTAACACCTTTGTCTCTCTTTAATTCATCAAAGCTTAAATAACAAGTAAGTCCATTGCTCACCAGCAAACTCCTGCCTTCCTCCTCTTAGCGAATCCTGCATGCTGCAGAAGGTAGTCTTCTGCTTCCCAAAGTGCCTTGGCAGCATCTTCCCCAGCAGTAAGCAGCATCCCCCAACACCCAGAGAACCAAATCCTCATGGAACAGCCAAATACACTTCCTGCATACAGGTTAGAAGTAAGAAGGCAAAGGTTCTGAATTTTCATTTAAAAAAGAGTATTTTTACTTCCAGAGCAATTTCTGAAATCCCACCTGTCTGTGTAATGAAAAATCACCATTGGCCAAGAAAGAAAAAAATAAATGAATAAACAAAACTTTCCATAAAGCTTACAAAACAACTTCTGTCTTGTAATCATTATTATGAGGAAATAAGGCAAAGAAAGACCTATATTTTCTTAATGACTTATTTTCTAGAATTCCTGGTCTTTACATTATAGTGTGGAAATGAAGGTGGCGTACAGAAAGCCATTTCACATCTTCACCTGAAGGAAGCTTTAATTTCTCTATTCATAAGCCTGAAAAAAAATGCAAATGAGCAGTATTGTACTTTTAAACACAGCTGCTTAATCAATGTGAATGTATTTACAAAATGGTGACTGTAATTAAGAAATAAGTATTTTACCTTTTTTAACCCATCCACATCAGATTTATTCCTCAAAAAAGGCCTGCTCTAGACCACACATTGATGAATGATACAGAATTTCATATTCATTCTGCAAATCTAGTCAGTTCACTTGAAAAAAATAATTGTTTTGATGGTAACAGGCTATTTTAGTTCTACTCACAGTTTTAATATCTTAACAAATATCAAAATATTTCCCTTTTCCATTTGGAAAACTGAAGAAGAATGCCGATTATATTCAGTCACTATCAAAGAGTTGAATACATCTGAAGAGAAATTCAAGAATTCAGGCAATGCATCTTGTTTTACACTCAGGTGACATTTTCCTACTTTTTACAAACCTGCATCAATTATTTCAAATATCCTACAAATAATAACTAACTTGGGCAACTTCTCCAAGTAAAAGACAGATCACGATAAATCAGAAGCAGTGACAATTTTGTTAGATAGAAATAGAACTAGGCATTTTATGGAAACGTTCAGGATGCAGAAGGCAAGACAAACATCAAAGATTTAGACATCCATTTCCCCTTGGAAACAGAAACAGAGCCAAGGTTAACACAGTCCTAGAAACTGCATAGTTAGTAAGTGACGTAAATATATGGCAGGTACTTTTTTTTTTCCTTCTGAGAGAAAGTAAACATCGATGAAATGAACGCAATTTACAGCTTGCTGTTCATTCTGAATATTCACCTTATCCTACACTTCTGCCTTTAACATTAATTAAAAAATACTGTCTATCAAGATCTTTATTGGAGAGTGGAGGCTTACAAAACCAGAACTTCCTTGCAACAATGTAAATAACAAAATCTAGGAATTGTTTTTAGATTTCAGCAGCTCTACGTATTTCTGCCAAACAGCTTTAATTCTGGACAGGCAAAACATCAGTTTAATCTCCTGGGTTATGGAGTGCCAGATGAGCTGTAGTAGACCTGGCTTCTTTTTTCCTTCCCTACATGGTGCCCTCAGCCTGTCATCAAAATCCTGCAGTGAATGCCCAGCCCTATGAAGTAGTGTGCGGTCTTTGCTATCTTAAAAAAATCTTACCTTTCTGTGTGTCAGGGGGAACTCAAGTCTCTGCAGAGGAGATGAAACTGTCCTTTGGCTTAGGAAGATCCTCTGTGCAATTAAGTGACTGCTAAACAATGCACTGGAAAATACACCTTCCTTTTGCAGCAGTGAAGGAAAGGCTCTGTCCAGAGAACGGCAAGAAATAGTGATATATCCAACCAGACTAGGGTGTCATCCTTTCAATAGCCCTGGTGCTTGGACTGTCACAGTGCCCTCCAGAATGACATTTGCCGTCTTCTGAGGTTGCTTGGGTTGCCACAGTGGGCAACAGAATCACACATTGCTCACCAGGAAGTTTGAATTAAACACAGATTTCAGAAGAGAATCTGGGGAGAAGGATCCCTGCCACCCCAAAACCAATCAAAATACATTTTCACATGTGTTCTCACCATTCCAAGGAGCTTTGCTTAAGAGTAATTCAGCAGAAAATTGCTTGCAAAATTGTATGGGGCCCCCTATTGACAATTTAAAACAGGTGATGCTAATCCCACTGAGACTGATGCTGTGACTTGGCAGGTGCTAAGTTGCTGCTTCTGTTGTGGGAACGCTATAAGATCTCTTTGCTAAAAGTGGAGCTGGGTGACAGGTTTATATTTTCACAGGCACAACATTGGTATTGCAGCATAGCTATGCATGCCGCTAAATAGAAGTTAAACACACATGATAAGAATTGGGCTTTTTGTTTGTTTTTGTTTTGTTTGGGGTTTTTTTTTGGCATTGTTTCTTGTTTCTGTTTTTTAAGCAAAGAAATGATTTAACACTGTTAAGAGTGCGGATTTTCTCTGGAGTGCATAGTCTTTAGTTTTAATGCCTCAAAGTAAGGATGGCCACATCTTTTGAATCCACACGTATGGAAATAAGTGGGCAAGCACTAGGAGTTGGAAGCTGCTGTCTCAGGTGGAGGCGAGCTACCATGTGTTGAAATGTGGCAATTTTGTTTTTTGTGGGACAGCTTGGCTGCATGGTTAGCTACAAGAACTCACTTGTCAGCAGCATCTGTGCTTCCCTGTAAAGGTTGCAGGTGAAAATTTGGAAATGGGAAATCCCAGGATTTTGAGGGGGTAGTGAATAATCAAAAGTTGAGAGTAGAACAACTGGTATCCTCATTTGGTAAGATGCAGAAAAGCGGAACAGAAGATGACTGTATACTTGTCTGCAAGGTGAACATTTGAGTACGTGGCGCAGGTTCAAAAGGTCTGGCTACCCTAGAAATACGTTGTAAAATCAGGCTGTCTCTTGCCTAGTGAATACTGAATCAGCCTCAATAAAAAATACTTAAAGGGAACTCTGGCATATCCAATAAAAGTAAGAGCGTTAATGGTATAAGAATACCAGTAGGATGAGAGATCAAGGCCCTTTGTCATCTAGATTTACATTCCCTAATAAAAATATTATACTGCTATGAGAAAGGAAAACTGTGTTGCCAGTATCAGGTATGATTTATACACGCAGCAGTTACAAGAACGCTTGGCATAAGTCTGTGGCATAGTTCTTTTGTGGGATATGTAAGTAATGCTAGACATCATGGGAGGATCCAGGGGTACCGTGAATAATGTTATATGTTATATGCATACTAAAAAGAAGATAGTGACCAGAAGGGTCAGTAAACAGAGAGCAGAGAACAGGAAAGTCCTAAACAATTTGTCCTTGATAAGAAGGTGATCAATCCTTTTTCCTTGTGGGTCATAATTGTTTTTCTGAAGTTTCTGTCTGTAGACAGGAGATGTTTTAGGCAGAGTAAGTGGTCACCGTAGAAGCAGATGGCTAAGAGAATCGGAAGGGCCTGATGATGGAAAGCCTGTGCTCTGCTACCTGTGCACCTGGTGCTGTTCTGCACTTGCCACCATCCTTCTCTCTGTGGGGCTGTGTTTTGCAGGTTGAATGACCCTTGTTCTCTTGTCCCAGATTGGACCCCAGCTCGTTGTGCTGCTGCAGTCTCTGGAGGCAGGAAGCCTGCCTTTCCATGGAGACCCTCACACTCGCACCACCCTCTTTTTCAAAGACATCCCTCTTTTTCAAAGACTCATGAATCATAGAATCATTTTGGTTGGAAGAGACCTTTAAGATCATGAAGTCAAACCATTAAACTAGCACTGCCAAGTTACCACTAAACCATGTCCCTCAGCACCACAGCTAAAGGGGTTTTAAATACTTTTACTAAACGTGACTCAACCAATTCCATGGGCAGCATGTTCCAATGCTTGACAACCTTGACAACCCTTTCAGCAAAGAAATTTTTCCTAATATCCAATCTAAACATCTATGACACGGGAGTTGGGGTGTATTTCTCCAAGGGAATGGCTTCAGGGAAAGAGGACCTTTTCTGACAAATGACCTCCACTTAAATTCTTGGAGAATGGGAGTACAGGAAGAGGAAAATCTTGTAGAGAGGGATATAGCAATGGATGAAGACAGGAGGGAGAGCAGAGAGAGAGTGCTGGTATAGTTGGGGAGATGTATACCTATGACCAGGGAAGTGAATATGGTATATCATGGAGGATGGAGACCTATTTAAGCCAAAGGAAAAAGTCGTCATAAGTATAATACAGCACAGTTAAGTAATGGGAGAAAAAACCCAACCTGGATGTGAAAAGATGGTTTCCATGTCAAGTTCCTGGAGCAGCCTTCAGATGGTAACTGAGCAGTGTTAGAGTGGAGCTGATGTATTTATCAAAGAAATTATATAAGATGGATGTTACAGCTAAGAGGAAACTGGACATACTGGTCAAAAGATTCTCTGAAGGATCTATTTGTCAGCGTTATCTCAAGTGCACATCTTTTCCAAATTAAATACTTGAAAGGGGCCTCAGTCTTGAATCCACACTATAGCACAACATGGGAAAAGCTTTCACCCCTGTTCCCATTAAACATACACCAAAACCCTTTTCCGGCACTTTGGAGGTGACCAGCTGAGGCTTTGCTGTACTACACCTTGCTTGTCCTCTGGCCCTTCCCAGCATGGGTGCCCTCAGGACCCTCTGGGGAAGGACATTGGCTGCAAGCCGGCAACGTAGGTGCACGACGCCGGTCTCAGAGTCCCCAGCTGACACTGCCCTGACATAGTGGGCACAGCCTCAGAGACCCCTGCTCCTCCAAGCTAACAGTAATATGGAAGATGGTTCCCACCTACCACAGCAAGTCAGCCTGTGCTGGAACAGAAACAATAAGCTGAGAAATAAAGGATAATTAATACCTTGTAGTTAAACAAAGAGGTCCAATGGCCAAAGTGGAGGTTAGATGGCCAAAGCGTACAAAGCCAGAAGGGTCATCCATGTGAGCTGCAGCTAATGTGTTATCTACAGTTCCTTATAACATTGTTTTGACAAAGAGATTGATAAAATGCCAATGTATCTTGACAGCAGGAATGGTTAGGGGAAGATGAAATATACCTGGTAGCAAGAAAATGCTGCGATCCACCTGGACTTCGCTAGAAATTAGAGGTGGTTTTGGGCCATGCTTGCTTCTAACTGCAATTGTATTGTGCAAGTGTTGAGTTTCATTTCTGCTGCTGGCCTCTGATGATGAATTAATTTGAATAAACACATTTTCCATTTCAAAGGAAAACCAAGCTTCTTCTCATCCTTTCTACAGCACACGGCATTTTTCTATGAACTCGTTCACTTCATAATAGTCTGTTTTAGCATTATTTAGACAATTCAAAAATAAAACAATTTAGGGATGTTGTTGCAGATTTCACATTATTTTTTATCTTATTTTACATATCTTCATGATGGAAAGACATGGAATGGAATGCTGCATATTTTCACAAAAATGTATCTTTTATGCATCATACTTCCTTTCGCATTTGCCGAACAAGATCTTTTTACTTTTCTTTCATGGAATATCTAATGTCCTATGAAGGTTCAGTTAGCAGCAACTGTCTATGGAGTTATTAAGAGTATATGATTGGCAAGAAAAGACTATTTTGAGTAATGTCTAAATATTTTTCTCCTTTTATAGGTTGCTTACAGACTTAATGCTGGAGTCTTTCATACATACATATATGTATATGTATTGTATGTATTATTTTTTGAAATGTATCAACTCCAAAATAACTCCTAGAATTTTTTTTAAGTTATTAGGTGCAATAAAACAGAGAATTTTTTGTGACGCAATTCAACCTTTTCCAGAAAATTTAAACTAAAACGCTCTATAAATACTTAGTAAGCTCTCCAGAGCGTTTGAATTTAGTTGTAGTATTATTTCCGTTGCAGAGTTGAGAACAAAATAAATGGTATCTTGCATGGCCACAGTATATATCAACATTTAGCACTGCTGCCTGCCCTCCAATGCCAGCCAAGCTCCTCAGCATCCTCCATAGTTTTATGATTGAAGAAACTTACTTCAAAAGCCCCAAATAACACAGATATCACCACTGATATTTTGAAGTATTATCATAAATTTTCCCTACTCCCAGAATGAGATATAATTTGTCCTGACTTTGTCAAGCTATGGAGTTCTAATAGATTTCTGTTGGTTATGGGGAACACTACCTCTTCCTCAAGAGCTACGCTATTGCTCGATGGAGGAGAAGCACCACTAAGCAACTTCCCCCTCCATGCTATAACTTCATGAAGCTCTGCTTTCCCATCCACAGAAGATGTTTCAGAGCTACTTGAACTCTCTTGCCTCACTAACAAAAATCTTTTTAATATAGAAATGTGTTTTTGAGGTTGTACATGGAACGTAGATACCACCTGGGAGGTAAAGAAAGCAGTGAGGAGACCAACTGGATTATTTTCTGTCCTGCCAGCTCAAAATGGCATCATTGCAACAACATGGCTTTGAATCTCTGGGAAAACTGGCTGCCTCTGGGTCCGGGATACAACGGTACAGGTACACACAGCAGTACTGCCTGTCCAGATCAGGTGAACCCTGCATTTCCGTGATGGTTTCCACATAACCTTGCCATTGTTTGCTCTCACCCACCCCAGAAGGTTTGCTGGCTCCAGTGGCACTCCTAGTTTCTGTCTTTCCTTTTAAATGCATTTTCACACTGCCTCTTCCCGGTGTACCCATGTATTCATCTCCATGGGACAAGCAGGGAAAATGGGTATCATTTCCCCTCTGTTTATTACGAACTTAGGGATGCCTCACTGTCAATGTCTGGTGGTGAGCTGATGCAGAAAGCTGCCTCCTTGGCTGCTGGTCAGATGCCCAAGGTACTGTGTGCTGCTCACCAACGCCTCTGATGTTTCCATCTGACCCAGGAGGAAGAAGAGAGCAGAAAGAGTTAAACAGACACAAAGAGGAGGATATGCTTCTTTTCTGTGAAGAAAGAGGCTAGACATCATCAGCATCAGCATGAAACCAGTCTGTGCTGTTTTGACTAAGCAAATCCTAGACTCATTAATTAATGTAACTCAGTTCATCACCTTTGCATTGGCTCTGGCAGCCAAGATATCAGACATCTCCTTGTTGCACATTCTTAAAGTAAAAAAGTTGTAATTAACTTTTCTTTGTTGAACATCTACTCATAACACATGGCAACTTTAGGCATCCTGAGGGCCTTTGCAATTGGTTGCTCATTCCCCTTCAAAAAATGAAGGATGGAAGTACCTGTTGTGCAATTGCTGCTTTGGAATAAATGTCCATCATATCCCATCATCTTTCAAGAAACAATACATAATTTTTGTGACAATGGCAAAATATTTATTCTGCTATTCCTTTCTTGTAACTCCTCATCTAACCAATTTTCTTTCATTCTGAGTTGTTGACATTGAGGTGACCTTGCTGATGGCTGTATTGCGTGAGTGACATTCTGCAGCATGATATTTACTGTGGTTTTCCTTATATTCAATGAATGAAGTCTCTTCTAACATCAAGAGTCGAAGTAGTGACCCTATATCACAAAGCTATAAAATCGATTTGTAGTTTGATAGAAGAGGTTTAGAAACCTGTATTTCTGCAATGGAAATGCTGAATTTGTTCAGAATTAATTTAAATAATTCTCTGTCATCCTGAGTGCTCAAACATTCTCCACTGCAACACTGCAACCACTTTACTGCATACGGTACCTTCTACAGTAAATCCCTTTCATCTTGTCTCTCCCTTAACTCCAATAAGTGTGTGGGTGGTAAACATAATTTTTCTTTTTAAAACAGAATCAGTCTAAGCATCTTTTGTGCTGTCAGCTACACAAAGGCAAAATAACCTGCTTGCTTATTTCCACTTTCTGAATAAGTTTGTTCTGAAAAGATAATTGAACTTCATAAGATAAAGCATTGGAATGCAGTAGATGAAATAATATATAGACCTTTTAGCAGCACATACTTTGAGTAAGCACTTTCATTAGTGAATTCTTACCCTTGTAAGTGGTGGCCCATCTGTTGGATATTCCCCTTGGTGAATGATTCATCTGAAGTCAAACCAAGCTTATCTGACACACAAACAAGGTAAGTTTTCACCTCTTCATTACATACAGATATCTTTCATAACATGATATTGAGGTTGGGTAGCTTAAAGAGATACCTATGGATTTTACATCTGTGCTGCAGTTGTTCTTTGTACCTCACCTGGGATCTTAGGGCTTGTCAACATGGAGAATTTAGTGCACAAGCTGTGGTCTTACAGATCTCTTCACTGCTCTTCAGTGATTCATTGTGTGGACCATAAGTGTACATCAAGTCCAGGGAGGCATTATCCTGTGCCTAAGGGAACAACATACCTTATAAAACATCATTATTAGGGTATCTTGTAAAAGACCTTGAAAAGGTCAGTGCTCAGAATGTCCTATTGGCTGCTATCCCTGACAGGAATAGAAGTTTGAAAGACCAAATTTACCAAGGTCACTTTGTTCGTTATAATTAAGACCACAATTAAAGACAAGAAACAGTTTTTATTGACCCTGTAGAGTGGCAATAGTCTTAGTGAAGACATGTAGATAGACAGAGGACTGTATCATTTATACTTGGCATACATTTTCTACCATTCCTGCTAAATACCCAAAGAATACAATCAATGTCCTTGGCTGTCAAAGGTATGAGATCCTCACAACAAGCATACCTTATAGAAATATTTTAACAACCCAATCCCTAGCTGTTCTATAGTTACTACTCACTGCAATCCTAATGTTCCTAAGGTTCAGCAGCAGCTTATAACGTCATTGCTTCAGCATTAGGGGAATCTAGTTCTTACTTGATGGTAGGAAAAGAGACATGATTCTTACTGCAGGCTAATATATATTACATACATCATTAGGTAACAATCCACGTGGGGACTTGGAGCTGAGTTATTAATATGCTGTAAGTTGCATTCTAATTTACTCTGCGGTAATAAGAGAAGTGTTATGTAGACAAGCCTCATATAACTTCAGGAACAGAAAGTCCTGGTTATAAGGTTATATGCATCCTGTATGTAGACTGCAAGAGAATTTACCATAGCCTTTAGCAGAAGGTTTACAATAAAAACAGAATAAAGCTGATCATAGAATCGCTAACACTTGTTTCCTTTCCAGAAGCATACGTTTAGGAAGATGAAGAGTAGAGTTCTGTTATTTATTAATTTTGCTTTTTATTGCTTATGGTTCCATTGAGACAAGAAATGGAGCTTTTGCCTGGAGCACTTACATTGCTGAAGGAAAGGGAAGCTGTACATAGAAATGCAATCAGCTGGCAGTGGAGCATAGGCAGAGCTGGTGTGTCTTTTATTATTACTGATCCTTACCAACACCTGAGACTTCATAACAGAAGCCACCATTTATACTCATCTATAACTTCTCCAAACCTAAATCATACAAAATTTCCATGCTAGCTTTCTGATCTTAATAATGATCTTTCAGAATGGGAAAGAGGTTTCAGAGACAGAAGTTTATGATTTATGTACAAATTCCCTGTGTTCCTGCCTAGGACAGGGCTTACAAGGTCAGAGGCTTATGTGGTATTTTTATTAGTTGGAGAGATGCACTTGCAGGTAAGAATAAATAGCCTTTTGACAGCTGTTTTGACTTCTTCTATTTGTTACTGCAAAGTGATGTTGGAGAAGACCTCATGAGAAAATGCATCATGGTTTTACTGAGATGTTATTTATTTATTTTTTAAAATTTCTTGTACATAAACATTCTTAGAACTTTCGATGACTTGTCTGCCTCACTGAATGAGCTCCCACAAATCTGTCAGGCAAGTGGCTGTGCACAAATGTATTTTGGACTCAAACACCTGCCCAAGCAGAAGACCCTCATCATCAGGGATGGGGCATGGATGAGGAACGCTAAAGTGAGAACTCATCTAGGTGAAGCTTACTTGTTCCTTAATGAGCACTAGCAGTGCTTTAACCGAGGTGATGCACTCCTGACTTACTATTATTCCCTCCAGACCTGTTTGCAGGATATAACCCTGGACCTAGTAGCTATCAGCAAATAGGTGCCTGCTCTTGCTCCACCTCCCATGGGTAGAGACAGTTCAGCTCAGGCTCTGTGAGAAAAGCAGATCTAAGTATCAAGGTGTTTTCTCTTTGCAAGTGCTTTCAGCCTTCCTCCTCCTACACGGGAAAATGTTTCTCTGCAGCTCTGTGCCAGTGCTTTCTTCCGGTCTTCTTGCACTGCACATCAAGGTTTACCAATACATCTGCTCCATTCTGCTGTGCCCTAGCAACTTGTGTAATAAGCCATTATATGACTCAGGATGACACCAGCAGCTGTGGCTTATTCTTCCAAACTGCTTTTAAATTATTTATTCAATTTACTAAATTTTTTGGGTTTTATCTCACTCACTGTACCTGTGGAGTATTTTTAAAGTTTATCCACCACTGCCCTGCTCAGTGCTTCATTTCTCTTTATTTTTATTTAATTCTTAAGTTTAATAAATAGAAAATTCTGCACAAGTAGTTCTGACTTCCTTAGAGAGATTTTAACAAGCATACAAATTTATGATTATTTATTTATATTACTATAAACCTTAGTCACAACAAGTTCTAAATGTGTATCTCCTTAATTTTTCTTATCACTCTCTTCCTGTTCCCATTTTTCTTGCAGTAACATTAATCTTTTGACATGGGCATCATTAGTTTGCAGGACCTGTAAGAACAGTTCCTTTATGTCTCTGTATTAAGCAAGACTAATTCATCCATTGGTCTGATTGTCAGGGCTAATATGTTAGTAAGAAAAATGCCTGCTGAGAAACATCTGCATTATTAAAGATTATGAATAAACTGAAATGAGGGCAATTTATCTGATGAGGAATAGCAGCGCACTCTGTGAAGCAGCCTTCCCTTTGAATGATGACCTGCAAAGGGGGCAGCACTGGTCAATCAGAGCAAGGGCTCCCAAGAAACTTGCCCAAAGTGCTGCTGGAAATCTGGGTCTTTCTGGCTCCCTGCCACACACCTTTACTCTGCAAATTTTCCTCAGGCTAAGTTTCAGGTCCCAAAGACTCAGACCTTATAGTTAACCCTGCTACTTGCCTGCCATTTCAAGAGCAGGCAGGACCTGGGCAACTGTGTTGCTGGAAATCTGGGGTCATGGGGCCCTGGGAAAATCCACATAGCATCAGCTTGGTGAGACAAGCTGTGGGGGAGCACCTCACCATCACACCTCTCCGGTTTCTGGTGCATGGAAAAGTTCAACTATGTCTATATTGCCCTATGCACTTGAAACATGCGCTGAGAAAAATCTTCTAAATGTGACGGGAAACAATGAATTTGAAGATGTGTGAACCAATGGAGGCAACATCTATCTGTGTGACTGCTAATGGCAGCAGATCAGGCTGGACTCTGTGAGAGCTGCACAGAATTCATGCACTGTGTCCTGGCCTGGAACAGCCAAGTACTTCATTAAATTCTGAGTTTGGATATCTCTCCTTTCTCATGGAAAATCAGTCTGTATTATACAGTAAAAGGGGATAATTGTGCTCTTACTGAAGAACAACTGAGTACTTAAAAAAATAATTAGGTAGGCAGACAGGTAAATGGATCTGGGACTATATCAAGGGTGACTATTGGTATATTTTTACAAAATAATCTTCAAGCTCAGTCAGACCAATTAACAAGTGAAAGTTTCAGTGAACAAGGCATGATTAAATTTCCCACTTATTTTCCATATTGTCTTCTATCCTTCCCTTGGGAGGCAACCTTGTATGACCTACAGTTAACACCAGGTAGATGCAAGATAATTAAAACATAAGTGTAATCAATGTTTGTAAGTATATGCATTGTATTCTGCAAATGGAATACAAGACACATGCCTATGTCTTCTTTATATCCTACTGAGTATTTATTATAAGTGCCAAGCCCAAAGGTCCAGCATAGGATTAAAAGATTTATTATATTACCTTATATTTGCCCTCTCCTAATCCTGGTGTATTTATAATCGTCTACTCTGCTACACAATAACCCGTTTTATTCAGAACATATCATTAATCAATTAAATGTAATTTAGATTGCTCTATAGGTTTGTTTTTCTTTTTTTTTCCCTTATTATTCTGCATTTCAGTCCTTGCTACATTCTAGAAAGACTGACCATATAATAAGAAACCACTTCTCCTTCCTTGCCTGTCCCTTCTGAAGAGTTTGTAGCCATTCAATGCAACACTCCAGTTGTGAGTCACCCCACCACGTGTCTGTGATGGCAACTCTATCATAGTTTTCCAGCAGCGCAATGGCTTCCAGCTCCTTCTGTTTGCTGCCCATGGTGTGTGCGTTGGTGTAGATGCGTGTCAGTTGGGCTATTGATCCCTCCACCTTTTTGGGGGGAGAAGCCCTAATTCCTACATGATGATTTTCAGGTGCTTCGTGGTTTCTAACGAATTGACAACCCTTATGTCTTTGTTGCCATGTGGATCTCCATCCCCTGCCTCCACTGAGATGGCTTTGGTGCTGCACACATTAGTACAGGGACATTTCAAATGTGCTCCAGTGTACTCAGAACATCATAGAACAGACTGAAGGACCTAATTAGCACATCGTCCCTCAAACATTGGCATGCCACCCTCAGGCTTATCTCTAGTGAGCCTAGTTTTACCCCTTCTCCCCTGCAAATCTAGTTTATTATTATATTATTTTATCATTTTATTATTTTATTATTCTTTCTCAGTCTATTAGCAGGTGCCCAGTTTTTATATCTGTATCAGTTGATGTTGAATGCTGAAATGGATGAGGGGTGAGGAAGGCATAACCCCCTTTACACAGTCTGCCACCTGCACTATCAGCATGGCAAGTCCAGTGCCTTTGAGAAGCTAGAGGCAAGATGGTAGGGGTGTTTGAGTTTGATAATATGAAATATTTCTTGTGATGTATAAAGAAATTATATAGGATATTCCCTATGTATCCCTATAAAGAGCTATGACAGCCTTGAGTATGCTTTGACTGGGAAGAGGTTCTATCAGTTAGAGGGACTGCTCTGTTTAAGAAAAGGAACATTCTGTTTAAGGTACACAAACTGGTATTTACCTTGAAGGAAAACCAGGAATATGAATGGTCTCACTGTAGATTTGGTATCCAAAAAAATGGCACAGGAAAGAAATAGTACTACAACTGTATGCAATCTCACCCCACAAACTGAATTTGTATTGGTTAAAATAACCAAGATGGAAGTTTTAAAGAGAAGGTCAGAAACACGTTGCATGGTAAGCGAAAGTGGGGAGAATAAATATGGTCAGCAAGCATCTCAGTGATATGAGCTCCCCAGAGTGAAGGTAGGAGATAATTAGTATCACTTTCCACCCTAGAAAATGTCCCTTACATGACCGAGACACTAAAGCTACTGTTTAAGAACATTCTTCTTATGTATAGTTTAATTTTACAATTTATTAGATTTAGCTGATGAGCCTTTCAGTTGAATTTATAACCTGTTAATTAAGACTATCCCCTTTGCTTTGCAAGAGTAAACATGTTATTTTAATTTTTTTAGGCTTGTCTCATTCTTCACGTGAGTCCAGACTAATTTAACTCATTTAACCATCTTCTTATTTCCAAAAAGAGGCTGAATCCAAACAAAGTCTTTGAATACAAACGCAGGGCAGTCTTTCGGGAGCCTGCAACCAGGAGTATGGAAAACACAGAAGATGTTTTCCATAAAGCTGTGAGAGTCAGCCCAGGAGAAGCAAGATTCTGGGAGAAATTTCCTTTGGTGAGCTTAATTCAAGGAGCAGGCTTGTCCTTGCAAGATGACCCCTGGCTTCAGGTAGCTTGCAGCTATTACAGGTAACGCTGGTGTTTGGCCTTATATCTTGCAAAGTGAGGGCTGAAGCACTGGTGCAGTGCATGTGGTTTGCTGCTGCGTGCCAGCGCCAACTTTCACACCCCACGGAGCCGGTGGTCCAAGAGCTACCGGAGATGGAGATTTTCAAAGTGCCTGAACGGAGCCATATGCTGCCAAACAGTTTGTCTCAGATTTGTTTCAGCAGGCTGATGAAAGCAGAGACGCATTTTCTGCTCTGGGAGGCTCTCTCCAAGTGAAAAGAGCATGCTGCAACCTTTGCAGAACGGCCTGGGTGAACTGCCACAGCCACGGGGAATGAGAATGGTGGAAAGACAAATAATTGGCTTATTTTAAGTTGGAAAACACCCATGGCTTCAAACTGCTTAATTTGCTGGAAACTCTGAAAACAACTTTGTGTAATGGTACCAGGCTCAGCCCTCAGTCACAAAGACGGAAACCGGCACACCTCCAGAAAGTCTTTTCTGCCAGCCCTCTCCTCATCTTGCACCAAGCACAACAGTTTGACCAAGCTCAAAAATATTTTGGAGGCAGGTGCCAATCGTGTCCTTCTGCTTTACTGTCTGAGGAAGCACTTTGTACAATACAGTGAATGAGGTATCAGTGAACAAGTTTTACATAGATGATCACTACTGTCAGAAAACAGAGGCTAATTTTCTTTACAGTCCAGTATCTTAAGAGACAGAAACTTGTAATGTAGTTTATGCAATGCTCTGAATCATTAATATATACAGGAATAAAGAAATCTTATTTTTCAATTTTATTCCAATGGAGAAGCCACTTTCTGCTACAAAGTATCCTGAGGACATAAAATCCAGCAACCAAAATCTCTCCTGACAGCATGCTATCAAACATGCTACACCCCCAAATTTAATAGTGAATGTTCTTTAGATTGCTTAACAAAACACCTTGAAATGTGTGAAATTTAAAACTATGCTGAAAAGGCATGTTTGAACAGTGCAAGAAAAATAAAGGCCTGGTTTCTACTGCAAAAGCATATATCAAAATAGATGATTACACGGCAGGACTCCTTTCTAATAAGACAACAAATAGAAAACAATCACTGAGATGTAACACCTGCCTGCATGAAGACCCTTAAGTATTGAATTTGCTTAGCAATATTTTTTTTTTTGCTTTATTGAAAGCATATGCTATGATTAACTTAAGTATAGTTGCTTTTTCCTTGAGTTAGAGAAAAGACTATTATTCCATGAGCTCCTTTCCGGGAGGATTTTCCTTTGATTCTCTGGGATTTTTAGGTGCATGGAGAGGAATGCCTGTATGAAATTATCTTCTTAAGTGACTCTGGTATGGGATATGGTAAGAAAGACACACACTTGTCTTGTGCATCAGATCCCCTGAAAATTGTACAGATTGTACAGATCGTACAGATCGTACAGATCCAATCTAACTAATGCTTCCTGTTGAAGAGTTTACCTAAGTTCTGGATACACAACAAGGAATGTAGTCTGTGCTTTTCACATGAGAGGGTACCAGATTGCAGGCTAAGAACTGTTCAGAAAGGACAGTCAAGGAAGGAGTGGCATAGGTTGGTTGCCCCCCATGTAGAAGAATGGATTGACTGGACAATGCTGCCTCTGAGAAACTTATGACGGCTGACATGATGAAGGCTAAGCTATTCAACAATGGTTTTGCCTCAGTTTCCAATAGTAATCTCTCTTCCCACATATCTTAAACCATTGAACCTCAAGATAGGGACTGGGGGAGCAAGTCTCTTCTATTGTAGAAATTAAGGTTCAAGACCACCTGAAGAACCCCAACATACACAAGTCCATGGGACCCGATGAGATGCATTCCAGGATCCTAAGGGAATTGGCTGATGTGGTTGTCAAGCCACTCTATCATATCTGAAAACTCAGGGCAGTCAGGTAAAGTCCCCACTAACTGGAAAAAGTAAAATTTCATACCCACTTTTAAAAACAGCAAAATGGAGGACACTGAGAACTACCAATCAGTCAACATCAAGTCTATGCCTGGTAAGACGATGAAGCAGATGCTCCTGGAAGACATGTTGAAACGTGTAGTAGATAGGAAGGTGATTACAGAAAGCCAGCATGGCTTCACAAGGGCAAATCATGCCTGACTAAGCACATGGCCTTCTACGATGGACCAACTGCATCAGTGGACAAAGGAAGAGCTATGGGTGTGATCTACCCGGACTTCTGTAAGGCCTTTGATACAACCCCACACATAATTCTAAATCAGAGAAATATGTTTGGATGATTGGAATTGGCTGAATGACCGTGTCTAATAAGTTATAATTGATGGCTCAATGTCCAAGTGGAAACTAGTAATGAGTGGTATTCCTCAAGGATCTGTATTAGGGCCAGTATTTAACATCTTTATCAATGACATAGACAGCGGGTTTGAGTGCACCCTCAGCAAGTTTACAGATGACACCAAGGTGAGTGGTGCGGTTGATTCGCTAGAGGGAAGGGATGACATCCAGAGGGACCTTGACAATTTTGAGAGGTGGGCCTGTGCAAACCTCATGAAGTTCAACAAGGCCACATGCAAGTCCCTGCACACGTTTTGGGGCAACCCCCAGTATCAATACAGGCTGGGGAATGAAAAATTAGACATAAGCTGGCAATGTCTTTCTGGCTAGAAGCCACGAAAACCCATCAATTTCTACATCAAAAGCAGCGTGCCCAGCAGGTCAAAGGAGGTGATTCTGCCCCTCTACTCTGCTCTGGTCAGACCTCATCTGGAGTACTGCGTCCACCTCTGGGATCCCAGTAGAAGGAAGACGTGCTTGACTGAGTTCAGAGGAGGGCCACAAAGATGATCAGAGGGCTGGAACACCTCTCCCCTGAAGAAAGTCTGAGAGAGTTGGGGTTATTCAGCCTGGAGAAGAGAAGGCTCCGGTGAGACCTTATTGTGGTCTTTCAAGGCATAAAGAGGGCTTATAAGACAGATGGAGAGAGACTTCTTAGAGTGCCTGTAGCAACAGGACAAAGGGCAATGGTTTTAAACTGAAAGAGGGTAGATTTAGATTGGACATAAGGAAGAAATTGTTTATGATAAGGGTGGTGAGAGACTGGAATAGATTATCCAGAAAAGTTGTGGGTGCCTCATCACTGGAAGTGCTGAAGATGAGGTTGGACGAGGCTTTGAGCAACCTGATCTAGTGAAAGATGTCCCTGACCATAGCAGGAAGGTTGGACTAGATGGTCGTTAAAGGTCCCTTCTAACCCAAAGGATTCAATGATTCAAAATCCTGAGAAAGAAATGTAGTTTTCCTAAGCCTGGAGAAATGGCTCAAGTTAAACAATGATATCTGTAAATGTCAGGAAAATACTAGGACTACGATTTTTTTTTTTAAAACTAAAAAGTGCATGGATTTTGTAGTAGTCCAGACTTAGTGCCAGTTTACACAGATCTGAGTGTTCTGGCTGCTGCATTTGTGCCATCATGTCTGCTGGAACCAATAAATTGTTTATAACAAGCAAAGCTTAGCCTAAAATGTAGAAGGCACATTATGAAAAAAATGTGTTTTATTCATATGTTCTAACCCTCCGGAATCAAGTTACTGGTGATTTGACAAATGTCAAAAAATAGCCAGCTTCTGTTTATACATTATTTTTATCTTCCATATAGTATGCTGTGGGCAAAAATATTCAAGCAGATGCTAGGGAACACATTTAAATATTTTAGGGTCCTTTGCAGTTTGTGTGTGGTAATTGAAGATATATGGTAAATGTCTACTCACTGTTCAAGTTCAAGAGAAATTTAACATTTGCAGAAAGAATACTTTCTCCAGGTAAGTTTAATTTTCCTCTGCCTGTCACAGACTAGAGTTAAAGCCTGAAAGAAATCAGGGACACAGTTATTTAAGTGGAGGACTCAACACATATCTTGTATTCTGGATCAAATAAATACTAACCCTCCTTTCACCTTCTGCTGAACAAATAACATGCACTAAAGAAGAGTTTCTAGGAGCTTATGGTGAACTGGGGACTGAGCCATGGGTTACAGGACATGTAAAGTCTGAAATCAAACAACTTTCAGCCAAGGAAATTAGCATCATTCCCACCCTTTATTTCCCCCCAAAATGATAATGTAGAAAAGTTATATATTTGACACTTTTTAAAGGCATAACATGCACAGCATTTTTTTCCCCAAGTCAGAATAGGGAAAGAAATAAATTTCAAAGACATCATACTTCAAGGGGTGCCAGAATCTAACACCTCCTACCATGATCTTTCACTTTCATTTTCCTTTCCTCCCAGAATATAATTGCATGCCCTCAAGGTGATGAAAATGGGTAAAGAAAGTTGGTCAGGGTCAATTACTTGCAGCAGGACTCATCTGTCTAAATCTTATGTCTATATTTGAGTTACCTAACCTTGGTTCCCTTTATATTAAGTGAAGGGAGATTTTCAAGTATATTAAAGAGATATTTAGGACAGGTTAGATGAATTGCACACAAAAAGTGCCACTTTCTTTCTGCTGACTTGAAAGGGAGCCTAGCTCAGATGTAGACATAGTTAGGTCAGATGAGCCCCACTCTAGATGTTTCCTTTTTTGCCATCCCTCCAACAGGGAATAGCATTTTTCATGGCGTCTACAGCAATAATTGCTATCCAAAAGGTCACTCTGAAGGCCTGATATGTCTGTCTTCTTTACAATTTCTTTTAACAAAAGTTTATACTCTGAAACCAAACTCCAGCTAGAAAGGGCAATCAAAATTCCCTTGGTTTTATGGAATGGTATGAACCCATAGTCTTGGTTTTAAAGGACAAGACTTTACAGTCCTTGTCCTAGCAATCCTGCCTTGACCATATATTAAGTGTGAGACTTGATGAAATCCGGATATGTTTAGATGTCTCTCCTGTTATGATTCCTTTTAGAAGAAACTCATATGCCCTCAGGGTGAGAACCAGGGTGTGCTTCATAACAGTTTGCTCTTATGGGTGATCAGGGGACCAGGCTAGTACCATGGACTTTGGTGTAGACACAGCCAGGTGTGTTGCTATTAAAAAATGTAGCTCTTTCGATGTATGAAGAGAAAATAAATAAGAATATTAATAAGATCCTACCTACCTCTGCATTTCTGAGTCTAACACGAGAATACCACATTGTGGTGTCATGTAGTGTCATAATCCCATAAAAGAGATTTGCAAAACTAGAGAAAGCCAGAATGAAGGTGTAAATGAAGTCCTACAGAGATAGCCATTTATGAGGTATTAAAAAAAAAAAAAGAGTGCAAGTTGCATTAGTTCCAGCAAATCAGTATTTAGTAAGGGAAAAAATAAAGCAGGCTTTAAGAACTCTCCATCTAGAAATGAAAGGCATTGAAAGAAACGGCGACCCTCCTGAGAAGTGGCAGGCTCGTTTTCAAAAGGGCCTTACCATGATTAACTGAAACAAATTCTAAGGACAGTGATTGATTCATCATGTGCTTCAGCTGGTATTAATCAAAAAGGTGAGTGTGAGTGACAGTGAATCTGTAAGTGGTTGGAGAACCTAATATTCCCTGCAGTTTCTGTCTCTTTGAATGCACTGAACCTCCACTATTTACTTTTTTTTTTTTTTTTGCTTAAAACTGAGAAAGCTGTTAGGTTTTGCTGTTTACTGCAGTGGAAGAAGAAATGTCTTTCTGTTAAGGAAAATGAAACAATTATGCAAGGACTGTTTGCAATTGGTAACATCACCCTGACCATCCAGACTTCTGCCTGTCATCCCCTTCACCTTTTTCACACCTTTTTTTCATATGAAATTTCCCTTCTGCATGGCAGGTACTCCCTAATTCTGCTTCAGATCCCTGCTGAAGTCTCACTTCTTCGTGAATTTGTAGAGCAGTGAGTCAAAGACATTCATTGAAATTTTCTCTGAGGTCAGAGAATTGTGCAGGAGGGCTGCCATGTGCCAGATGCTGTTCCTGAGAAGTCATATTTGTCATATACTCTCATAATTATTCTTGTGTATTTATTCTCTGATTTTCCTATGTCTTCATAGCCTTTCTCCCCTTTCTCCTCACAATCCTATCAATTATGAATAAGGGCATCTGTGGAGCTCCACTGCCAGCCACGATAATTTGCATATGTATGAAGTTTTGCCCTGTCATACTTTCAGTGTAGGAGAAGGTCTGAAACTAAAAATCTTAAGGGGAAAATGAAATACTGGGCTCTTGAATCTCATTAAATGCAAGGGAGATCCAGTTGCTATGGAGAGTTATTCAGATCATGCTATAACAGTTACGTTCACGTGGTCAGCTGGAGAGCTCCCTGCCTCCACTGACTCCGTTGACTTAGCTACCTCGTGCACATGGAGATACCTACATCACAAACACCTAATCTGAATCTCACCCTTAGTGTCATTTTCCAGTTATCACTTCCATTGAATTCTTCACAAAATGGCCTGGGTTTCAACAGAAGGTTTTAAATGTGCCTTCACTCAGTCTTGTTGGCAAACACCTCTGGTAGGAAGTAAAAGAAATGAGCATGGAGCTGCTTGAGTTAAGGTTGGTGATAGATCCAAGTTTTCCACTTTTGGGGTAAGTGCTCAGAACATTATTTTGTAATAAATAAGGGAGATATAACACCACTATCTCTGCTTTGAAAGAAAACTTCATTTTTTTGGCTCTGTGATTCTGCTGATGTATGTTAGGTGTGTGAATGGCTATTCAGAAGCCTCTTCAGTTGACAGATAATTGGAAACAGCTGCTTTCTGGATCCTGTTGTTCTTATGCATGTCATTTGAAGATACATGCTGTGTTCATCTTAAGGACCAAGCTTGCAGAGATGAGTACTAAACCTATTTTAGCATCTAAGACATGAAGTCAATGTAGCCTGGAGCTGTGCCAGAAACTAGCTCAGTCCAAGCATCCAGGAACTATTCTCTTCTATAACTTGTCCCCATTAGTGTCTCAGTTCATGCCTCTCTTTTTTCTGACATTGATATGAGTCTGCCTAAGACCTTCCTTGGTCTGACTCAGTATCATATTTTCTGACTTGTGAAAGACACACTGCTCTTATGCATCTTGTAGGGGGCTATCACAATGTTATATTTCACTTTTTTTTT
>VXAK01020087.1:24632-80495 GCA_013399435.1 Arenaria interpres | reverse complement strand
GCTCCCCCCGCCCGGGGACGGGGCGGATCCCGGTCGCGGCCCAGTCAGGCGGCGCCGCATCGCTGTGAGACCCCGCCGCCTGCCCGGGCCCGGGCTCGGGCCCGGCCGCCGTTCCCCTCACCGAGCTCCCGTTCCGGCCTCGTCCGGCCCCGGTTCCTCGCAATTCCCGCGTCGGTACTTACTGCCAGGTATCGCCCGTGGAACATAAAGCGCCCACCGAGCCGCCCGCCCGTTAGCGGCCTCCAGGGTCCGGGCGGAGGTTGGTCCCAAAAATGCCACTTCTGACTTGAGGAAAAGCCTCGTCCAAATGGTGTAAGGCTGGGATCTGGGTATGGTTCCTGCGCGCTCCTGTGTGTCATAGCGCCATAGAATGGTTAGAGTTGGAAGGGACCTTCATCTGTTTCCACCCCCCTGCCCTGGGCAGGGACACCTCCCATCAGACCAGGTTGCTCAAAGCCCCATCCAGCCTGGCCTTGAACCCCTCCAGGGATGGGGCAGCCACAGCTTCTCTGGGCAACTTGGGCCAGGGTCTCACCACCCTCACAGGAAAGAATTTCTTCCTAATATCTGATCTAAATCTCCCTTTTTTCGGTTTAAAACCATTACCCAACATCCTATGGCTTCACTCCCTGATCAAGAGACCCTCCCCGTCTCTCCTCGAAGCCCCCTTTAGGTACTGGAAGGGACTATAACGTCTTCCTGGAGCCTTCTCCATGCTGAACCCCAACTCTCTCAGCCTGTCCTCACAGCAGAGGTGCTCCAGGCCTTTTACCATCTTTGTGGCCTCCTCTGGACCCATCCATGTCCTTCTTATGCTGGGGCCCTCAGAGCTGGACACCCTTAGGGGGGCAAAACAACAAACTAGAAGAACCCTTGATCCCATCAGTGTGGTCGTTCCTGCGTGTTCATCAGCTGGGAGTAGCAGAAGTTTTAGGCAACGTTTTTCAGAGATGCCCTGAGATACTTAAAATGTTGCAGCCGAAAAAACGAGAGACGTTTATCCCCCAGCTCTGGAAGAGAGCCCCAAGGAACCACAGTGGTCGTCTACCTCTCAGCGCTGCATTCAAGCAATGTGGGAGTCATGACTAGAGCTTTAACCTGGTTACAGGAAAAGCTTAAAATAGGACTCGGTCTCACCCACACCGCAGAACACAGCCATGCTATGAAGGGTCTTTTGATTTGGCCGTAGTCCTTTGGGTAGCTAACCTTCCTCTGCAAAAGCTCATCACCCGAACCGCTTGTGCTCTGCCGTCTCTCCATTGCTATATTCTTCCAATATTATTTTTCCTTGCAGCTTTTCTCAGCAGTTGATCTACTTTATCCACCAGAGCAAGGTTTCCTTGCAGAAGCTACAAAACCCCACGGAGTCTCGGGCAGCCCAGGTGTATTTTCATCGGCTTCCAGTAAAATATCAACAGAAGCATTTTTTTTCCCCAGAAGACTCCTTGATGCTCGACTTCTTGTTGAAGCTCACGCTACAGAAAACTGGGTTTGGCATAAAAGTTCGGTAAAACCCAAACATCATGCCCAACTAGGCTGGGTATTTTTTATTTTTTAAGTTGATCAAAACACAGGAAAATGGGAATAAAGTTATCTGAAATAGATAATTCCTATGAAAATAAATAATCAGCATTTTTTCCATGGGAAAGATTTTTCAATGTAAAATGATCGGCCAGCACTAAAGTATTGTTCATCCTTAATTGCAAAAATTTTTGTAATGAGTAAAATCTAAAAGTAGAAGAATGTTTTGTTTTATTAGTGACCCAAAACACGCAGACTTTTTGATGATCCTGGACTGAGTTACAGAGTCAGATGAGATTAATTATTCACTAGGGTGGTAAAGCCTTTCCTTGGTCCTGCAGAGTGTTTTGTGAAGGAAAAGATTGAGAAAGGGGACAGAGGGAGGGAGCGAAGGCGTTGCTTTAGGAAGAAAAAAAAAAAAAATCACTGATCTGACTTGGAAAATGACAAGAAAAGATAAAATTTAAATTGGGGAGTAAACAAAATAAAATCTGAAGAAGGCAAAATGAAAAGAAATGGAGGAGAGAAAGGGGATGAAGCACAGGACTGATTTGTAGCTTTTCTATCAGGTGGGCCAGAGGAAGGCTACGTCTGAGCGTGTTCCCATTTGGAGAGTCACAACTCACAACAGAGTTCCAGTCTCACCTGGAGCTGCAGAAGTGGCCAAATTCATGAAAAGTAGAGCAACAGCAGCCTGGGACTGGAGCAAACACCCACCTTCTCCTTGGAGAACTTTCTATTCGGCCGCTCGGCCCTGATGAAAAAGGCGCAGATGTGGTTAACAGCAACTGCAAAGTGGTTCTGTGGAAATCGGGCACGGCTTATAAACCCAGGGAGAGAGCAGGGGAGAGTGGAGCAAGGACCGCTCTTCCTCAGAAAGTTCCTACGTAAATAACAGATAAAACTGTTTCTTTAATGGTCTATTCCCTGAGCCAGCTCATCTAGGAAGGGCATTCATCAGACCGGGAGGAAACATCTTTTGCCCCTGAAAAAGGAAAAGGATCAGGTTAAGGGGGTGACACAGCAGGGATGGACAAATTACCCTGGAGAAAATGAGCGACCCAAACTGTCATCCAAATAAATACAGACCGAAGCCGTGAACTTAACTTTTCTGTTTTGATGAGTCTGGATGGGTTTTTTTTTTCAATGACATACATATTTTTCTTTTATCACGGTGAGATCTTTCTGTTTGTTCAGGAAGCAAGTGGCGTCAGAAACGCAGTAGCGTGGCTCATCCGGCTCCCTTCCCACGTGCGCCCATTGCAGAGGAGCGGGGTGAAGAGACAATGCTTTCTCCTCCTTTGGATCTGTGTCCCCAGGACAGTCATTCCCAAGCTGCAGACGCACCAGGACCAGGTAGAAACCCCCAAACTCCTTTCCAGCAGGAATTGTTTAGCCATCACACGGTAACACTTTAAGCACTAGTGACTGGATCCAAACCTACTCTAAATCCTATATTCTGCCATCATCCCCATCCCGTTTGGTGACAGATTCCAGAGGGGAACCTGGGCCAACTCTATCCCTACAAGCAGGATGTGGCCTCAGAGATTAGACACCACTGAAAAGGCTGCAAAGACGGGCTTTATTCTCACAGGATACTTTCCCTCAGGTTTCTGATGGGGTTCGAGCTAAACTTTTACTATTCCCACAAGCTGCACGTTCTGTATTCTGCTGGGCACGCAGACTGAGATCTTGGCATCAGTGCTGTTTGACAGTATACAGGGAATGCTTTGATTGATTTATTTGCTGAATACTGTTTGGTTTTTTCCACTGGGATTTACTGCCCTCAGTCATTTTTAGTACCATGTAGCACTGGCGTATGGGATGGATGGTTCTGCTCAAATGCTGGCTGGAGTTTTCTCTCCACGTGCATTATTACGGCCCTGAGCAGCTGTCGGGTCGGCTGGTTCCAGACTTGGTCTCTAACAGGTTGCATTTATCCATAGCAAGAGCTCTGGGTTCAGGCTTTCAGGGCCAGCAGCATCTTGGATGGAGAGAGAGACGTATTCAGCAAGAAACACCTTCGGTGACCCCTTGCCCCTGCAGCGTTCCTCACCCAGACCTCGCTCTGCCAGGGGAAGGGCTCTGCGAGGTGGGAAGGATAAGATGCTCAGAGCAAACTGGGTCACCTCCTTCCCCAAAACATCCTGGAATAGGCTGCCCAGGGAGGTGGTTGAGTCACCATCCTTGGATGTGATTAAAAGCCGTTTAGATGTGGTGTCGGGGGATATGGTGTAGGGGAGAACTTTGTAGAGTAGGGTAGATGGTTGGACTCGATGATCCCAAGGGTCTTTTCCAACCCAGATCATTCTATGATTCTCCCCCCTCCCCCTTGTGATCATGTCACTTGCTCCTTCCCCGGAATAAAGAACAGACTGTACAATTTCTTTTTTCTTGGTAACAAACCATTTCGGGGCCCCTTGTCTTTTTATGTATCACAAACCATTTAAACAACTGGCTACTCAAAATCATACAGTCCTATCTGGTCACAGTAGTCTTCTTCTCTCTCTTTTATCTGAAAAAATGAAAGCTAAAGGCAGATTAGATAGTACAAATTAAAACATATTGAACTTCTTCAGTCTTGACACTGTTTTATTTTCTAGGTACTGCCCATGGAGGCTGGCACAAGCGAGATCTGGGTAAGCATGGTTTGTAGTTCATAACGGTCACTTTTGCTGTGGGGAATCCAAAATTCTGCAGGACGCTCTTTTTAAATAAGTAGGGCATGTAAACATCAGCACGAACCAGGATTTCTATCTGTACCTCTCTATTTAGAGGAAATGAATGCCAGTTATTCACTGAGCCTATATTCATGGGTTTGCATTCATGAACTGACCGAGTTTGGTGAGGAGTTTGTATTCACGGTATTAATTAGCAGATTTTTCCCGTCTTAGGACACAGGCCTGTATTTCTCATGCTCAGTAACACATGCAGAAATTAAGCCCTCCAAAAAAATCTTATTCTTGGGATAAGATCAAAGGACTAATCGCTGCAGGATTCTGAAATAAAAAAATATCTGCCTCTCTTGATATTGGGGTGCACAGTGACTTTGCATTGCACGTCAATCTGTGATAAAACCAGTTACCTGCTGGACATCCTTTTATTACATTGAATGGGCAAGTCCTTAATTTGGACTTTGAATCTCTCAGACTACTACTAAACAATAAATCTGCCCGCTCAGACTCTGCTAGAAGTCACAATAGACCCAGGGGCTTCACCAGGAGCTAGAAGAGGCCCTTGAAACGCCAGTGCCATTACTCTAAAGCTGTGATTTCTGACACAACAGACGTCGTTGTTTGTCAGGGATATTATTCTATTAGTTGTTTCTTAAGCTTTACAGAGGCATCATGGAAAGAAAATGTTCCTGTTGCCCTCCCTTCCATGAGAAGCACCATTGTCTTCGTAATTTGTCTGCTTGCAAGCTGAGGACTGACACAGAGCATTTTTGACATTTTTTCGTCTACGTTGGTTTTATAAGTTTAAATAAGTTCCCATCTGCCAAGAGCTTCCAAAGAGCGTTGGCGCTTACCCAATTCAAGAAGCCTGCCATGAAGATTACGCACCAGTTGCGCTTATTCAAAACAATAACTTCTGACCACTGCAGCAGAAGAAAATACTCTCATTTATTGTCTGACAATCACGCATCTCTGCAGTGTTAATTCCACTTTTGCCAACGAGCAGGATGCTCCTTTGATGTTTTGTGAATATTTCAGTTAAATCTCCTTAACACTGTGCAGTTCTTTGGCTTGTTAGGTTTGCTTTGGTTTTGTTTTGTTGAAAGCTCTTGTTTCAGTTCATGCTCTAAAGAAAACAAAGCAGTATTGCTTGCGTTGTTAAAGCCAAGAGTAGGGGCACAGAAAGAAAAAAAAAAAAAGAAATAAATGTTCTTCTTGGAAGATTTTTTGTAGATTGGTATTCATGAAACAGCTGGAGATGAAACGTACAGCACTAATCCTGTCCAGTTGCTCCTGGTCATGTTGCACATTCAGGAAATTCATAATTAGGTGGTTATATCCCCAGTGTTTCCCCTGCAGCACTCTTTACAACTAGCAATTTATCTTCCATCTCTTCTTGTTTAAAAAAACCCAAAACCAACAAAAAACACATCTACAAAGGAAGAAGTGGGGGATAAATACAAGCAGGAATGACTTAAAAGAAGCTTAATAGTTTTTTCTCACTGCAAAAAAAAAAAATTAAAAAAAAAAATCAGACATCATCATTTCTGCACATACCAGCAAACTTCTGCTGATCCATTGCCCTTTTCTATCACAGAGCTTTTCCTCTCTGCTCTATCTCCTTCCTCTTCACAGGACTTATTTTGCCAGTTAATTTTTTCTTTTTCCTTGCCAGTCATGCACCCGCCTTCCTGTAAAGGGCAGCCACACCTGACAATTTAGAAATAAACGCTTTAGTAAGTAAACATTTATTTTTCTTCCCTCATGGAAGCGCTACAGATGAGGGGTTTTATTCCTAGCTCCCTCCAAGGTTTCTAGTGAATTCCTAAGTAGCTTCTGCTCTTTGTTTTGATTTCTGTAGTGGTATCATGAAAGCCTTTCCCTGCACACTGGGAATCCTCATGCTGCACGCCACAGACGGTGTTTTGTTAAAATTTCATGTTCATTTGAAATTAATCAGGGTACAACTTGAAGGATTTTTTCTTTTCATGGCCTTTAAATAGAACAGCCTTATCTTCTGTTAATTACATACATATGCAACGTGGAGATTTTTGTGTAGAGGGCAATCGATGAGAAACGTTGCCAGCTTTGGAATTAAACTGTTACCAGTGACTCAGCAGGTTTGCTATGGAATTGCAGAGCATTAAACATAAATTTTATAAACAATCATTATTACTGATTTTTCCCCAAAGCAATTTGAAAGGGCACCCAGGAAAACCAGAAAGAAGACTACTTAGATAATGCTGTTCGTTAAAGTTCAGGAGTTTCCACGCCTGTGATTAGCAAGCTCAGTGGCTCAGAAGTCTGGCTTTTCAGAGATAAAAAAATTACAACCTACACCAATTTCATAATGCGTACAGGGAATGCACAAATCACTTTAAAACAACAAGAGAGTCATAAACCCCTCTGGTGCGGGAACGGCAGTTCCAGCCCTTGGATCACGAGATGACCATAAATCCCAGCAAGAGGTTAGGGAAGAGCCAGCCTTATCCCAGCCTTCGTCCTGATTCTTCTTATCCAGGGGAGCCTGGGCCACATCGTGATTTCCTCCCCCTTTTAGACTTTTGCCAAGTGCATTTTTAGTTACAAATGCAGCAAAAATACACCTAGAAAATGTCTTTTTTCCTTTTTTTTCCCCTAGCCATCAGTAAGCATTTCCAATTCCCATTTGTGCCCACAGACAAGTCCTCTTTGAAAACATCATGGAAAAGCCTGACGATTTTCAAAGAAGTGAGACACGAGCTCCTCAAAAGCTTTGTATATTTCCAATAAAACAAGATTCTTCATGCCAGGTGGGAGGGCATTGTGAAAAAAAGTTTCAATATATTATCTAAAAAAAAAATAGCATGGAATGATTTAAGAAAATTTCGCATCCGATTCCTCTTAGAATCATAGAATTGTCTAGGTTGGAAGGGACATTTAAGATCATCTAGTCCAACCATCAGCCTAACTCTGATAAAAATCCGTCACTAAACCACGTCACTAACTGCATGGAAATAGGGAAAATACTGCTCTGAAAAGCAGGCAGGTTTTAAAAAATTATTTAGCAAGTCGCTAACTTCTCCAGGCTTAAAAGGTGATGCCTGAGATAATGTATCTATTTCATGTTGATAAATAATTGAGTCCGCAATATAAATGTTTTGGTATAGCCTTGGAAAAATCTCTGCAGCTAACTGTGCCTCGGGCTAGACTAATTTAAAAAAATAATGCTTATTTTACAATTCTATTACTTCTTTTATCTGCAATAAATAGCCAGGCTTAACCTCTCTGTCATGCTGTCACACGCACTATCACACCCAAATTCAGCTTTTGAAATTTTTAACAGAGTGAAGATCTAAAGATTCCCCCAAACCTGGAATTGTTTTTGAGTGAGGGAAGAGCAATCGCTCCAACCAAGGCTGACCCCAGAGCTGTTACTGAGCTGGAGAAATGACCGTAGCATGTTAAAATAAGGCAGGTGGATTCTTCACAAGTTTCTCCTGCTGTTTTTCTTCTAAGCCTTGAAGATTCATGTGATTTAAATCCTGAAGTGACAGGGAAGCAAATGCTATAACTTTCATTACCCACACGGTGATTATGAGAGGCTTCATTGATGGGTATTTATAAATATGCTTTGTGATCTCTGGAAGAAAGTTCTTACAGAGGAAAGGTGCCATAAAAATGCCAGTTATTCTTGTTATAATATAAATCTTATGCCATATACAATAAAGATTAAATATATATGATAGATATTTCAGAAGGATTGACAAAGCTCTTATATATGCATTTCAGATATTTCTTATTCCCTTCTCCCCACATTACTTCAGCTTTAGAAAGGGAGTTGTGAAATAAAGAGCAGTTTGCTTTGGGTTGCGCTTTTCACCAATTCATAGAGTAGCTTGGGTTGGAAGAGACCTTTAAAGGCCATCTAGTCTAACCTCCCCTGCAATAAGCAGGGACATCTTCAGCTGGATCAGGTTGCTCAGGGCCCTGTCCAGCCTGACCTTGAACGTTTCCAAGGATGGGGCATCTCCCACCTCTCTGGGCAACCTGGGCCAGGGTTTTACCACCCTCGTGAAAAATTTCTTCCTGATATCTAGTCTAAATCTTCCCTCTTTCAGTTGTAAGTCATTACCCCTTGTCCTATTGCAACAGGCCCTGTTAAAAAGTTTGTCTCCATCTCTCCTGCAGGCCCCCTTTAGGTACTGAAAAGCCACAATAAGGTCTCTCTGGAGCCTTCTCTTCTCCAGGCTGAACAGTCCCAACTCTCCGAGCTTGTCCTCGTTGGAGAGGTGCTCTAGCCCTCTGATCATCTTCATGGCCTCCTCTGGACCCACTCCTAACAAGTCCATGTCCAGGCTGTTCAAAGTTAAGCCATCAGAATTTGTAAAATAAACTGAAACTAGCAGAGAGCGTTCAGACCACATAAATAGTTAGTCTCACATAGCAGCACTTTTTAATCCTGTCCCTGTCCAAAAAATAAATGTATGTGTCGTCACACCACTTCTTTAGCCCTTTGGTGTTTCAGCTCTTCTGTAACTATAAAGTGGGGATCCTGGCATTTCCGTAATGGCATTCACATAAACTTCTCATGAAAGTGTGCACCTGCTTGGAAGCAATACTGAGCTGATACTGATTATTTCTTCTGACTGGCACTAAAATCCTCAGAGATTAACCCAAAAAATGCATCAATCCTTCAGAGTGCTGGGGGCGCGTATTTATGTGTAACTTTACCCTGAGATTAACGTATTCAAAATAGACTTGGCTGTTTGTTCTATGAGACAGTTACGAGAGTACTCTGAAGTATTCAGAATAATCAAGTAGGTACATGCAGGATCAGTGTCCAAGATGAAATAATGTGGAAAAAACAGAGTTCTGTTTGGCACAAAGAAAATCCAATGAAGAACAGAATCCTAATTTCAAGAAATACTCAAGATATGCCCCGTATCTTTCTTTTCATTCCTTGTGTAATGGTGTGGCTGCGAAGAGAGAGAGCGCGCTACAGTTATTCTTGTTGGGGAAAGGTTGGAGCTTCAGATAATTTATTCTTTTTAAGTTTTAGTAGCTCACCTCTTATTACAAGCTTGAACTTGATCCTGAAAACTGCTCAGCTCCATTCATCGATTGACTTTGTGACTCCATTTTAGTAATAAAAAAGTGACACCTGAGTATTTTAAATATAATTCACTGCGTTTAAAAGAGAAAACTCCTGCAATCTGTAAATTACGCATCCAAAACTTACACAAACTTAGCCATGTTAATCAGGGGATGGAGGAAACACATTTAAAGTGAGCTGATTGAAATGCTACATTTTAAAGAGCCAAAAGATGATGCTACAGGAGGGAAAAACAGGTACATTTCAATTTTTTGTAATAAATTGATAAAACGATCAGATGTTTTTTCACTTGGGACACAGATTAAGAGAATGAAAGCTAAGAAAGTGAGAGCAGAGGAAATTTTAGGCAGGTAAACTTTAAGATAAGCTTGTTAACACCCGATTTGCTTTCAACGACTAACAGACATTATTAGTGGGATTTCTTTAAAGAAGATGTGCTGCTATCACCTATAGCTAAAAATAAGAGACCATACACTGCCCAGAACACACAGCATGTGGGAGAGCCTGCATGAAGAGCAGACGAATGGGGTTTGAAATCTGGGATGAAATAAAGTGATCTTTTGCCATCTCCTGATTAATTACATTGGCAGAAACAAGCTGCTGAATAAGGTTTCTTTGGGTGAAAGATGCAATCCTGAATTCATTCAAAGACGGAGGTAAAAACCAGCTAAATCTGTGGTTTTTCTCATTGTTGAGAATGCAAATTGGGTTAGGGTGAGCTTTGTTCCCCAAAACAGCAGCCCCAGCGATAGGTTCATGATGCTAAGTCCTTGGCAGCAAGTCAGACTTCAGCTACTGCTGCCCCTTGCTGCTGGTTGGTACCTCTGTGCTCTGCCCTTTCGCTTGTGCTTCACCTTCTGGTTTTTGCATCATGGAATGGTTCAAGTTGGAAGGGATCTTAAAGATTATCGAGTTCCAACACCCCTGCCCTGGGCAGGGACACCTCCCACCAGACCAGGTTGCTCAAAGCCCCATCCAGCCTGGCCTTGAACCCCTCCAGTGGATGAGGCAGCCGCAGCTTCTCTGGGCAACCTGGGCCAGGGTCTCACCCCCCTCACAGGAAAGAAGAGATTTCCTAATATCTAATCTAAATCTCCCCTCTTTCAATTTGAAACTGTTACCCCTCATCCTATCACTACACTCCCTCATAAAGAGACCCTCCCCATCTCTCTTGTAGGCCCTTTAAGTACTGGAAGAGACTGTAAGGTTTCCCTGGAGCCCTCTTCTCCAGTCTGAACAACCCCAACTCTCTCAGTCTGTCTTCATAGGAGAGGTGCTCCAGCCCTCTGAGCATCTTTGTGACCCTCCCCTGGCCCCATTCCAACAGACACTGCGAATCAGGTTGGGAAATTTGTCTGGCTGAAAAAACAGCATTTCCAGGAAAAGGAATTATTTTAATTTTATTTTATTTTTTTTTTCCCAGCCAGGGGTCTCCACGATAGGCTTCACAGCACAAGAAGCAGCGACCCACAGGCAGGGGCTGTGGACTCCAGTACGGAGGCAGGTATTGATGGAAGAGGGGGGGACACCTATGCGTTAAACACATGCAGCACTGTGACTTGGAACCACATCTCAGCCGGCCACACGTCGCCTACCGAATTCCAGAAAAGGGAGACAATTCTCCTTCAGTTCAAATGCAAAGGACTTGTGGTTTAGAAGAAAAAAAAAAAAGCTGTATTATTTCCTCTCTCTCACGAAATATTCAATTAAACTGAGCAGCCAGGGTGCTCGCCCTGCTGACAGGCGTGGAAGCCTACCTGGTCACTAATCCCTTACCTGCTCCCATGGATAACTGACTACTAAGCACAAACGTTGCCCGCAGCGTTTTCCTGTTGGGAGGTAGCCCAGCTGCTGCAGAATGAAGATCCAGACTTGCTGATAATCCAGCAATACTGGGGTTGTATTTCCAATCTCGCCCACACCCTGAGTCATGTGTCTGCTGCCGCAGTTCCTTCTTTTTGGCTTCCCCGTTGAGCACATGCATGCACTCACATGCATACGTGCACAAACCACATGCTGTGGGGTTGAGGAAGGCTTCCTGCACACAGCCCAAATTCCACCTAAAGGAGCTTTCTATGGCTTAAATGCTTCTGGATGCTGAGATGCATCTAAAATAAAACTAGGGATCTCAGTGGAGTCTAAGCAAGAAGAAATTGGTCACAGGGGTCTAGCTTGTAGGTACACAGTAAGTATAAATAGCTGCTCCCATTGGACAGCAAAAGCTGTATATTTTTTGTGGACTTCATATAACAGTTTGGGTTGGAAGGGACCTTTAAAGGCCATCTAGTCCAACCCCCTGCCATGAGCAGAGACATCTTCAACTAGATCAGGTTGCTCAGTACCCTGTCCAACCTGGGCTTGAATGTTTCCAGGGATGGGGCCTCTCCCACCTCTCTGGGTAATCTCTTCCAGGGTTTCACCAACCTTATATTTATTGCCTCCATCCATTATTTGTCCTTTTTTTGAGAACTATGCTAGTTCCTCCAGTGCCTGTTAGCCTTCTGCTCAACTTCTTCATCCTGATGCTTGGCAAATTCCCCATTTGACCATTATTCACCTTGCCCCCCAACTGCCCCCCTCCATAGATGAAAGGTCAGTCTGATTATGAATCTCTCTTTTGATAACAGCAATGGTGCAACTATTCTATGTTAAAAGTCTCATTATATATTTGTGACCCATACTGCACGCAGGTAGTTGATGGTAGAAGTATGCCCTGGGGTACAGTTGTGACCTGGGAGGGAAGGGTCCCAATTCCACTGTCAGGAGCCAGCCAGTTATCTCATGCTCTGGAAATTTAGTACTTCGTCTCCTGGTATTGCAGCCTTGCTATCATGATTCTTACTTATAACAAGGTCTTTTAAGGGTATGTAAAAAACTATTTGCTTTCCACTGCTGTTTTCAGGAACATTCATTTGCATTTGCTTGCTTTTTCTGCATGCTGACATGCAAATATCCCAAACAGCCTAACAGATCGCCATTCAGAATTGCTGGTGTTAGTGTCTGAGAAGCAGCCAAGCATCCTTCACGTTGTATACAGTTCTTTTTCTTCTGCAAGTGAAGCTGGAATTAATTCCTCATCAGGATAAATCCTTTGCAGGTGAAAGCTTTTCAGAACTTGAAACATCTGAGAAAATTAATATAGCAGCTTCCCTAAACATCTCCAAAATCTTCAAAAAGAGTAAAGATGAAGAAAAACTACTGAGAACAGCCAACAACTTTGAAAGAAAGCCCATGTGGAATGCTGGAAGTGTTTGGAACAGAGACTTCCCTAGGGTGAAGCATTGCTTAACTGTTTGAAATGACCTGTCTGTGCTTCAACTCCTGATTCAGTTCAGTGCTGTTCACCCAGGTGTGTTCATGGCCAATGTCACTCAGAGCCAGCCTACTCACTTCTCAGGATCTATTGTTTTTCTTTTCCTTTTATTTTTTGGAACTAGTTCAGAATTAGTCATGTACTTAGAGGTTAAATTATAAATGACCAGCAGCAATAAGGGACATGCCTTACTTCTCCAATACACACGCCTGTTTGAGCTGTTTCCCTCTGGGTATTGCTCTAATGTAAGTTCTCCTTAAACAAATACATTGGTACTGGACATTATGTGTCTCAGTTGTTTCAGGGAAGGTAGAATCTCACTGCCTTATTTTTCTGTGCTTCGTAAGAAAGCACAGAAAGAGAAGAAGATCCACATTTCCCTCGGATTATATCAGTGCTACTTGCAGACTAGGTCATATTTTATTTCTTCTTTGAGACCTCTGGTCTTTCTTTGACTTTACCCTTGCATATCTAAACTCCCTTCTGGTGCACATGGGTTTTCTGAGGACTTCAGTCATCCCACCTGGACAGTGAAGTATGACAGGTCAGTGTTTTGGAAGGACCCTTCAAGGCATCCCTTGGGCCATCAGGACACACTGTGCAAGCTCAACTCATTGTCTCTGCTAGGATTTACAGGACACAAAGCAAGTCTGGGAAGCCAGAACAGTGGGAAAGTGATGAAGAGGGTGTAATCACTTGGTAGAGTTGTCAACTGACGGATGTGTTTATAAACCAGACAAGGAACTACTTTGACAGGCAAGAGTTAGTTATCAAGGCAAAGAGGTGGGGCAAAATTGAGCATCTCCTTTGTTTTTGTTTTGTGGAATCAGGGGCAGAAACCCTGCTGGAAAGTGGAGTTTCTCCTCCCTGCTCCAGCGGGTGGTCTGTCAGATGAGCTTTCCTACAGAGCAGAGATCTTCCCAGGCCTTCCTCCTGCTTTCATTTGCAGCTTTTCTGACCTGAGGGCTTTTCACAATTCAGAGGCAAAAAAGGAAAAAGGCTATACAAAACCTGACTTCAACCCTCCTTCCCTAATTCCACTAGCTAGGTTCATTTTGTTCTTGCTTTTACTCTGGCATTTTCTCTCATTTCATGGCTCCTAGAGGCCCCTTTGCCTGTGATATTACTGAAGCTCTTTTCTACCAGGATTGCATGTATCCAGAGCTGACATCTTTGATTACAGTCTACCTACCTCAAGGAGCAACACACCCAAATCACTGGTGTTTAGACTCCCACTGACTTGTTTGGGTGTCCCAATTCAAGGAAAATCTGCAAAAGCAAAGACAGCAAAGTTCCTCTTGACCTTCCCTTATCTGTAGACAGAGACATGGGTCCATAAACTCAATGTTTAGTTAAAACATAACTGCTGGTACTGTTAAGTTCATCATGAGGAAAATGAAGCAGAGATCAAAGATTCCCTTTTTTTTTTTTGGTGATTTCATTTTCTTCCTCGTCTTTGCACTTTGGTCATAAACACTGCCGTTCCCCCTCTGCCCTCCTGTTCCATACACTGAAGATTAAGTTGGGAAATATTTTTAGAAGAGACATGAGTGTACAGAAGGGAGTATTAAACTGTGACCTTATAGCTGCTTTTGAAGTTTTTGAAGGCTACATGGCAAACGTTCTCAGTATTTCCAAATTCTCAGGAAAAAAAAAAAAGGAGATCCATAGATTGCTCTTCATTAATTTAAGTGTACTAACTAATTGGCCACATGCATGTTTATTCCCCCTCTCTCTCATGCATGCACACGCAGAGCAAAGCCAACACACATATTCCAAGAGGCCTGAAGCAGATAATGGACCCACAGTATTGCCTCAATAGCTACTGGCATGGAACGAAAAGTAAACAGCAAAACAGGAAAAGGAAAGCTAAAACTAGATTAAACAGATTGCTGCATTCAAGAGTGTGCAGTCATCTGGGAACTTAATGAAAAAAAAAGTTGAAAGGAAAACTTAAAACAAATAACATACAGGCCCCTCTTGTATTTTTGAAAATCCCTCACCAGCTGTGTGGTAAAATGCCTTGAACAAACTAGCATGAAGCATAAAACTGAGATGTACAGAATTAACCTTTCATTCACTAAAGTAAGCAAAATATCAGGTTATTCCTCATCACTGGAATTCGTATTAGGCTCAGACTATTTGACAGAAGCTGGAAGGAGGATGTCAGGGATCCAAAAAAAAAAAAAAAAGGAGCTTCTTTGTCTCAGTTACAGGGAGAAAAAAAAAAGTAATTTTTCAAGATAAAGACATGCTACCAATAGAAATTTATGCTGCATATATGTAACTCAATATGGCTTCGATTATCTGTAAGGGGTGTGCAAAAATCAAGGTGATTTAAAAACCTGGCCTATCACCAAAGCCAGCCAGATCTTTCACTGTTTCTGTCATTTGAAGGCAAAAATCTCCTGCTGAATAGTCTAGTCCTTTCTAATCCTGATTTGGATTTCAACTTGAACCCTGGATCCTAGAATAAATCAAACCCAGATCTTAACACGTTCTTTCCAGACTGTTTCTGATGATAACGCAACCACTATAGAAATAACCTGGCTTTGTTGCTACAATGATTTCCAAGAGCTACAACCAGGAATTTCACTACTTTTCGGACTGACTTCACAGACCTGCTTTTTCAGGTTAGCCATCAAGCCAAAAAAGAAAAACCAAGAAAACCCAAACAACCTAGCCTCCTTCACCACTGTTTTAACTGTTAACATTTGAAAATATGAAAGCGTCTTAAAATAAAGGCTCTGTCGGGACAACCCATCATTAAGCAGTATTTTTCCCCTCTTGTCTCGTCTTGAAGAGGGAGGGTAATCAACTTGTCTGCCGTATTTCAGAGTTCTGCTGTAGCCCCATAAATTGAAAAAAAATATTTTTTTTTCTGGAGTGAAACATGTTGCTGCTCACTGGACAGAAGGCACAAAACGAGACTCTTCAACTAAGTTAAGCAGAAATGCATCTGTTGTTGCCCTGATGGGAACACCTGTGACCAATCCTACAAACCATTTTTACCATGGAGTCTAAATACAAAAATTCATCCTATTATGCCCGGAGATAATGCCCTTAGCAGCAAGTGCTATCTTTCTGATGGACTGTGTAACACAGGACACTTCTTCCTTAATCATGAAGTCTTCTGGTCTAGGCCAGAAAATATCTTTTTATTTGATTAGCCCAGCCTGGGCTAGTGAATCCCACAGGCTCACCTGCAAATAATTATGAATGAACTTATTCAAGAGCCAGATGCCTCTCCTGAATTCAAACTCAGGTAGCTACACCTGCATTTCCTATGATATTTTACACAGGACATTATGTTTTGTTCATGCTTAACCAACATTGGGCAGCAAGCATTTGTCTAGCCTAAACATTACCTGTACTTCCATTTCCAAGTGATGGAGATCCAGCTAAAACTATGTCACCCCCAGTTCTTCTAGATGAAAAGGGTTACACCAAAATGGGAATAGAATCTGGAAGGCTATTGTTTGTACAGGTAGCATCTGTAGTCATTAAGGAAAAGGGGCTACTTGTAGAAGTCATTTTCACAAGAAAGTCTTAACTGTTTTTACATAGCAAAGCACTTCTTATATAAACAGAGCTCTTGATATATCCATCTTTATGAGCTATTTGACTGCTGAAAGCCATTTACAGCATAACTCTGGATAGAAGATGCTAGTAGAGCAGAAAATGGAATTTAAGTCTCCCATGGAGCTCTGAGTTCCTGTGAAGGACCTCCTGTTACACCAAGGGAGCCTGGATTCCTATGGACAACTCAGACTTATATTAGCCCAGACTCCATTGAATTGAGTCTTGTTTGGGAGCACTGGGAAGCTGAGGTCAGTGCTGAGGTGGTTTGTGCTGTAGGTCTCTGAACTGCATCTGACCCATAAAGGAACAGATTTCACATTCTGGTACAGCCAGTATCATAACCTTTATCTGTACAAATATTCATCCTGAAAAGTAGAAAATGTTTTGAAAAAATATACATTATAAATGTACATGTTGTGTTTCCACCTTTATGAGCCACAGACACCAAAGATTATTTCACACACCTGGAAACATCCTGACTAGATATAAAGCCATGGTAAGACAACTGAGGACTTCAATATAGAAGTAGGACAGTCTGGTTGCTATATATATTTTATTTTTATTTTTCTGAAGAATGCAGGTACTGGTACCATAGAAACAATATTAAGATACTAAAACTCTAAGATGTGATGCTCATCGCTGTCTCTCCAGTGTTAGATATTCTGCTCCATTGGCAATGCAGGGAACTGTGCCTATTTTAGCAGCCACATCAGAGGACAAATTTGCAGCTGGACTTGCCCCTTTCTTCCAGCCGCTCCCTCTCTGCTGCCTGATGGTTTTCCAGCCCCTGGTTCATGGATCCTCCCACATTCCCCACCCTAAAAATGCTTAAAGGTCTGAAGTTTAGGAGGATATTTCTCCTTGTGCTTACTGCTGAGCCTTCAGCTGCAATCCCTGCACCCGGTGGAATGCAGGTGGTAGACAGCAGCCTGTAATTACTTCAAGGACTGCAAATAGAGGGGGGGAAAAAAAGCACTCAAAGAGATGAAACACCCTGGTCCAAATGGAATCAGAAGGAATTTAGCTGTTTACATGAATAGAGCCAGGATTACCCCTCTAGCCAAGATGATAAGACCCTGAAGTTTATCTATACATTTACTCTTGTTTTCTGCCAGCAGTAAACACAGTAAAAAGTAAGATAAAGATGTATCAAAGAAGCTGACTGTGCTACAAGGGATGTTTCTCCTAGCTTCAGGCCACAAGATTATCTTGCACAAAGCAGTAAGTACGAAAGCCGTTGTGCAAACACTAGACACCATTGTTTATTTTGTCATATCACAGCTAATCATAACCCTTTCAAAACACTGAGCAGATATTATAGAAAGCACCGCACTGTCATTACTGAGGAAGGTAATCACTGGTAGATTGGAGAGTTCACTTAAACCACTTCAGCTGAGGTTTCTGTGTGTTGTTGTACTGGACTTTGCAACTCATCTGCTCTTGAGAATGAGAATTGATTATGGAAAGAAGCATTCTGAATATGAACTTTGACATACTCCTAGATCTGACTTATTTACTCTGCTCTACATCACACTGCCACAGCTTTGATGTGCTGTTTCTCTGTACTTTGGCAAGGGAAAAGGGCTTTTCCCAAATGCTGGTATAAACATCACTACCACTGTGCTATTCTACTGGAGGGCTGTCAGGAAAACTGGTGATTTTAAGGCATTACTGGTCACAGCTGTCTGTCCTGCTTAGGGCAAAGTCATAGTTGACCCTGTGTATCCCAGAGATACGCAACTCACTGCTGATGAGATAATGTATAGGCGAAGCATCCATTGGTTTGAGGCTTTCTTTTACCTGGGATCAGCCTGGCCTTGAACATCTCCAGGGATGGCGCATCCACAACTTCTGACATTCCAGTTCTCACCACCCTCACAGTGAAGAATTTGTTCCTGATATCTAATCCAAATCTCCCCTCTTCCAATTTAAAACCATTACCCCTCATCCTATTACTCCACTCCTTGATAAAGAGTCCCTCCCCATCTTTCCTGTAGCCCCTTTAGGGACTGGAAGGGGCTATAAGGTCTCCCCAGAGCCTTCTTTTTTCAAATATAATGGAAAGCAGCTCAGCCTGCTTTCCTTCACAAGTATGATGTAGGGGCCATTGATTGGTTTGGTGCTTCTTTTCTAGAAGGATGCTGACAGGTGGTTTTTTCACCCCTTTTCTGTCCCCATTAAAAAAATAATGCATTGACATTTTGACAGGTAAGGCTTTTCAAAAACTTCCTCTGTAACAAGATTTAAACCACACTTACTTCCAATTTTGATTTCTGCTTGTTGCAAGCACCACCAGGAATAATGCTCGCAGATATATCAGAGGCTAAAAGGGCATTGGCTTTGCTGGTCCTAGTGGACCTGCCGCGTTGCAGGGTTCTTCCTTCCCATTATGTGGCCTGACACAAGGGGAAGAGACAGAATTACACAGCTCTCCACCTCCCCCCGCATCCTCCTGGAGACCTCTCCCATGGACACAGCGCACCGGACACAGCCTGTGTGTCAACAGGAGCCAGCCCCATTTCCCTTCTCCTCCTTGCAGTGAATAATCTCCAGCTCATACCAGGCAGCAGTAGCTAAATGGAAAAATTTACCTCTTTGTTTATCCACCACCAGTAACATAAGGTTTAATCATATATCCCCAGTCATTCAGTGCCCCAAGATTGGCACCTGAAACTGCAGTGCAAGTTCAGGCTGTTGTCACCAGCATCTATTGGCTTTATGAGGTTGAGGAGCAGGAGGAGCTGAGCTTGTGGAAGCAGGGTCATTTTTCAGCTCTTGCACGGTTCCTTGAGCCAGTTCCTGTCCTTGCTTTTATGGCTACAAAGCCAGGCATCAGCGTGTAAATCTGGCCACTTCTGCCTTGCAGAGTCTGCTACACAAACTCCCAGCAGAGGTGTGAACTTCCCCAATTAATCTTAATGAAGTGTTAACTTCAAAGCTGAGCTGCAGCCATTTATAGGTTAACAGAACCTTACAGAAGAAAAAAAAAAAACCTCCCAGCTTGACTCGTTAATAAAAACAGCTCCAAGGGGACAGGATTGGTCAAATTTGGGGGTTATTCTGGGATCTGGAAAAAATCCCACTTCACTGGCAGCCTTTGCTCATGCACCACTTCCATTGCAGCTGCATTGTTAGGAGACCAAAGGGTCAGGCAGCCAGACTGGAAAAACTGTACAGTGAATGCATGCTAAAAATATCACTGGAATGGAGCAGATGGAGCAAGATAAGGAGTCCTGCATGATAAAGGCTGTAAGGAACGGAGTGAGCTTATTGAGCCAAGTGACAACCTTGCTCCTACTGTCTTTTGCCTTATTCAGGTCGGTGCCAAACCCAAATCCCGAGCCCAGATTTAACCTAGGTATTTCCAGAATCCTCAGTTACCCGAGGATGCAGAGCTTTTACCCTGAAAACAAAGTGTGTGCCTTAAACTGGTCTGTAGATGAAGACAGTATTACTATTACAGTTTTTGCTAGCACTTTCAGCCATTGAATCAGTGCATTTGGAAGTCTGAATCCACATCATGGACCCTAAATGTAGGTCTCTTGGAACAACTCCTTCATTTGGAAGAGTCCTCAACCTTATTTTCCCGATACAACGCCACAGAAGCGGAGCCTTTGCGAGAAAATCTTCCCTTGCATGTCTCTGCCTGATCTGCAGCCAAGGAGCCCACCTGAGAACTGGGGAAGCAGGATGTAGCTTGGGGAACCAGGCTAAGACCCATCAGCATGTATTCGCTTCCTGTTCCCAACATAAACTGGTTGATCTTTGTGCTCGTTTGTCACCCTAAAATAAGATAAATGGATTAAGCTGGCATAGTTGTAGGGACCATATAAACAGACTGGAAGCACCTTCCCTGGGGGTAGGTGTCACCAGATCAGACTCGCATGGCTTATACACTCAGGTACTCCAGCAGCAAGTGAAAACTCAGGTACCTCATTTTTAACTGTCAAAGGCAATAGGAAAAGCATCTCCTTTGATACAGCCCAAAAAGGCAAAGCCGCTGTGCTGAGCAATGCAGACCGCATTCCGGATACAAGAACTTAAATGTAAAAGAGGAAGATCCTTCCTGGCACTTCATTACAAGCTGCCTCAAAGACCTCTGACTCAGCTGATTATTAATTGCCAGAACATGCCCACATCTGCCTGTGTAAGCTTTTTAAATATAAAAACTGAAGAAAGAGGCTAAATTAATTATCCCTATTTTGAGAAGTTCAAGAGTAAACAGCTATGTTGCCATGGATGCTGTTTTGTTTATAGGGCTGTTTTTTCCTCATTATTAGCCACTATTAACTAACAAGCAAGAGGAGTTCGCTTCCAGCACCAAAACATGGCTTTGACCTCCAATGTACTGCCAGTGGCAGTAGTGGGGCTCAGTAAAGTTTTAGTTTGGCATTTAATAGATGATATTGGCCAAATGGCGCAGAAGCAAGCAATAGTTTTTCCAGCTCCACCACATTTTTCTGCAGAATACCTCAAAACCAGCTACGCTCACCAGGGTCAGGAAGCAGCTATTTTTCATGTTGCAAAGTTATTCCATGGAAGCAGTTACTGTGGGTTCTCCTCCTGTCTCTGAAGTGTCTCAGAGAGGACAGAGTAATAGTCAGGGCTTGGCAACAGCAGACAAGGTCAAGAGTGGAGCAGGGTGAGAGGTTCCCTCCTTTCAGGAGCTGTGGGTCATCACTGACAGGACGAGGAAGCAGTTGTTTCAACTTCTGCAGTTATAAGGTAACAGGGGAAAAAAGGGTCTTTAACCAGCCTCAGGCTGGGAGATCTGTTGAGCTGCTGTGACACTGCTCAGTCATGAAACCAAATCTACAGCTGCCCAGAAGTTCTTTCCTAAGTCGGGGAGGCTCTATTCTTTTTTAACCGTGCCATGGGAATGTTAGTGGCTATTTACTGTGATACCAAGCTCCCCAGGCTGACAGAACTCTCAGGTAAAGTGTTTTGTGTCCCTACCAGGAGCACACTGCTGGTTGCTAACCACCTCCCATCCCCTCCTTCCCAAAGCCTTGGCAGAGGAAACAGTTTGCACTGCACAGATTGCGCTGCCGCTCTTCATCCCTTAAGGACAAGCTCCAGGGAGAGCCAAGCAGGCAGCAGCTCCCAATGCAGTCACTTTTCCAACCAATTCAGTACCCAATTCAAAAGCCGGTGCTGCATTCTCCAAGAACTGACCTTGATATACGGATGGGAACACAATGGAATAGCTGTGCTTGAGCTTGATTTGTCACATACAGTCTATTCCCTTTTTCGTTTTAATTGCCTACCCAGTACGTTCTTCACTTAGAAGACTTTATAAAAGACCAGAAACCAATTGCTATCAAAAATAATGATTCTACATTTTACAGATCAATTATTAATGCTTAAGAACTTTGTGCTATTTTGCCTCTAAATTATTTTCACTTACGTAGTAACAGTGGAAAGGACCAACGCATCTCACAACAGAGCAGCCCTATTGACTAGGGAGAAACAGGTACTTCTCTAAATGCTGCTCTGCAGAGCTGCCAAGACATCTGTAAATAAGTTATGCTGGTGTACTTCTCTCCGCCTGATTTGCATAACACAGCTTGCAGGAGTTTAAACCTATACCAATCAATATATTATTTTGGATACCAAATCACTACAGCCATAGAAGCACAAGTTCTTCAGCATCCCTTATCTCCTAATTAATTTCAGTACTAATAAGAGTGTGCACACATACACTTGTGCCTATATCCATGTCTGTGTAAATATGGAATAACTAAGTAAACTACAACTCTTTGGCCCCAAAAGCAATGACTAAGAAAGGAGTACAGTAGAAGTGGCACACAGAAGGTAAAGAAGAACTGATAGTTCACATCATATCACTTCAAGAAGCGATGGGTATCACACGAAGGTAGCAGGTATAAGGTTCAAAAGAAAGAATATGTTGTTCTTTACATCATATATTATGTCATTGAACTCCTTGCTACAGGGTACGAAGTGCTAAATGTTTACATGGGTTCAAGGGAAGACTTGAGAAATTCAGATAAGAGAAGCCCATTGACAGCTATTGAATATAAAGGCACCAGCTCTGGTTCACTGAGCTGCAAGTGGTCAGAGACTAAAGAAATACACTGGGGAAACATCCCTTCACCATCAGCCTATACCCAGAACTACTCTTAAGAGCGAGCTACTTTTACATTCTTCCATTAATAGTTGTTTTTGACTCCTTCTCAGAGAGAAACAAGGGCCTACTGCTCCTTAAGAGATGGACACCAAGGAGAACATGACCGACAAGACAGGGGGACCTTTCCAGCCACAGCCCATTCCCACAATACCTGAGCAAGGTGAGTAGCGCTGGTTCAACCAAAAGTCTAGACCATGGTGAAGAGACAGGTCCAAGGTTGATAAGACAATCCACATCCAGGGCTAAGATTAGGTCCGCTGACTTCCAGGTAGGTCCATAGCAGCAAGATGGGACTGAAGTCAAATCAGAAGATCCGTCTGCAGCTTGAGGTCAGAACCAACAAGCTCTACAAACAGGCGGAGGCATTACCAAGCTACAGACTGACACCTCTCCAGCACAGCTCAGGCAGGAGTTAAGGGTCTCAAAGCTAAGCTTAAATAGAGTTGCTGGGGCTGTGGGTGTGGGTGGAGGCCCCAGGTGAGGCCAATCAGGGCCAACAAAGCTTATTAAAGCTGTGGAGAGCAGAATCTCTGGTTTTATCATGTGGTGTTTTCCTATACCATGTAAATCCACATCTGAATGTATACATTAACAACTTACTGGCAGTGTGGAGCATCAACCTCACTAACTATTTCAAGTGGAGGGACAGGGATATGATGAGGCCATTAATATTTAAGTCCGTGAGATCCAAGCCCTGAAGGTGGATACTCAGATCAACAGATCACTAGACTGCAATTGTAGCACCTGTAGACAGTCATAGTCACTAATTAGCACTTCGCACAGGTCCATTCATGCTTCTGAGGTCCAATAAAAGACTAATGCTTTGCCATAAGTTATGCTGTACAGTGTTAACCTTTTCCTGAACAGAAAATTTCCAAAAGACTCAATATCTTTTTTTCTCCCCGTGGTATGTGTCATATCACATTAAAAAGGCAAGAAAATATTACAGGATTTTAACATATAACCTCATGGACAGGAATCTGAGCTGCCCGTTACAGAATTAATTTATATATATTATATTATTATATGAATGATTTTCAGCCTTCCATAACATGGTCTTGATTTTAACAGACTATGGAAACCCAGCCTTAGTGTGATTCATGGATAATCACGTAGGTCCCTTCCCCTTGTACCTCTGATCACACAACAACACACGCTGGCAGGGAAAATGTCAACGTTTATGGAAAAATAATGGCAGTTATTTCATTAGTGTGTTGCATTGCTGAAAATCAGAACAGCAACACCAAGGTAGCTATTCTCACTCTATATTTACTAAGGCTGCTGAGCCGTGGAAACATACAGTCTTGTACTTAATAATTTGAGTCACTCAAATGGAAATTTTCTACACTGATATTTTATGACTCTAATTAAGACCATTAAAAAAAAATCTATGCTTGCATCATATTTTTTACAACATCTTTGTTTTGAATATTACCTTTATGATATTTCCATTTGTAAGAATCATGAAGGCTAAATGAAATAATAAGAGTTCGACTTGTAAAAAAAGGAAAGTTTATTGGCCTAAATTCATAGGTCAATATCCCACGCCATGTATCAAATTAAGAAAACAAGTCTTATTCTTTTTTCCTACTGATGCAGTAGTGAACTCTTTTCTTAATTAAAAGGGCTGTTGCCATAATGAGAGCCCCGGGTGTCAAGATTTTTCTTGTATTATTAGGTGAGGTAAGCAAAGTCTGTAGAAGGGTCTCAGGACTTGAGCATTCAAAGAAATGTTTGGGTTTCAATAATACTCGGCAGAGATGGATGACAATCATGACGCTGTGTGTCCCACTGTGACAAGCTGTCTGCAAGAAAACGGGTTTGGCCCATCAAATCCAGCACTTCATCTCCGTTCTGAAAAGTCTCTTAGAACGGGCAAGGAAAAAACGGGAGCAATGGACTGCAAGTGACAAACTGCAGAGGCAGTAGTGACAGTGGGTCTGAAATATGCTACAGAAAACATCGTATTAGCTCTGAGATGGAAATGGCAAGGCCAAGGGCTGGCTAGAAATGGAAGGCTCGTCTGGACAGAAGGTGAAATGACCTGAACTTCTACCCACAATTTGATCTGCAGCCAAAGCAGAAATGCAATTTGTATTTGAAACAGTCAGTGCCGTTACTGCAGTGTGTTTGCTCTTCTCTGGGCTCTCGGTTCCAGGCTGATGTCCTATTTCCATAGAAAAATCACTGTACTGCTACAGACTATTGCAGCTTCCTCCCCAGCCTGCCTCGGTTCCTGGAAGAACACAATGAAATGCAGTCAAGATTTTTATCCACAGCAGTTTTCAGCCCTCAGATTGTTACCACCAGCTCAATGGAGCAGACTCAAACACCTCAACTTACTTTCCTAATTCTGTACCAAAAAAGGTGTATCATTTTAATCCATATCAATAATTTTATTATTATTATTATTACATTTCGAGTAATTTTTCTTAATGACACACATTGCATCCAGACAGTTTTGCATGGGACAGCATAACTGAAGGTGGATATGGTGGGCTGGTGGACGTGGGTGCTGTAGTGTGTTGTCTGCGCAATTAGTGATGGTAAGACTATGAAGATAACTCCTGACACACATTATATTGTATCTTGCGTCGTGCCCAAGCTTACTCTTTCTGTCAATCGATAGTTCAATACTCTTTAGTACTAGTTCAATCAATATTTTTTCTGGCAACAGTTTTATATACCATGGGAATGTACCGCTCCTACTTCTCCATTTTTCCTCCATCATTTCCAGCCACCAGCTCAGTGTTTTCTTTAACGGTTTCATAGGCGTTCAAACAACATAAATGTAGAGCGACTGTTCTGACTTTCCCAAACCAAAGCTTTTCAGGCTTTTCTAAAACACCTTGTCTTATATGCACGAACCTCTCAGCTACCGGGTTCATCAAGGAGGTGAATTCTGATTTCTGTGTGATTTAATCTCTGCATCTCAGAGCGTGTCTCAGGGTCTCCTCATGTTTGTGGCTGAGGTTAAGGGTTTAATGGGGATTAATGGGGGTTGGATGGCAATAGATCTGGGGCGAAGCGGCAGAGGATTGGAAATGGGGTTTCATCATGTTAAGTTGTGTTGTGAATTTAAAACGTCATTGTTTTTACCACTTACACCCTGTATTAGATTTTCTATAATTTAAAGACATGTTATACACAGTGTATATATAAATATAAAATAATATAATCTTGATTTTTTGTTTAAATATAGGCCCATCCAGTGAATCAATCAACTTCTGAAAGGGAACTGAGTCCTTCTTTCGATTTAAAGCCTTTTTATAGGTTAGTGGCTACGGAAGTGGGTCTACAGGAGAGCTCATCAGCTCAGCCGCGCTGCTCACACGCAGCATCCCACATTCCTGCTCTTTTTGGTCATTGCATTTCGCTGAACAGCAGACAATGTAAAAAGTCTTTGCTTTTGCCCCTCGTTACGTGATCTCGGCCTCCCATAACATCACCCTTGTTTGACCAGAGCCCTGGTGAAGTCAAGAATAAAATATATCTTTTACAGGAACACTTTCCGAGGGAAGTGAAAATTATATCTAGAAGGCTCACTTAAGGAGATTAAATTAAGTCTGGAACTTGTCACCTTCAAATACAGCTCAGCTGCTTCTGCTTCACGTATTCTTACTGCTTTACAACATTATCTGTAGAGATAAACCTTGATTTCAAGAGATGATGGGCTCTGATCAAGTGCCCAAATCAGGGGTGAGAAACTCCTCAGCCCCAGCTCTGAGCCGTGAGCAGCAGGGCTGTCCGGAGCGTGAATAACTGGAATTTATATCAGGGTGGTGGTGATGTAATTTGTACAGCTGGGACATCACACGAAAGCCAAAGAAAAATAAGAAACAACATATCCAGAAACACAGACACACACAGATTAGCGGGAATTTTCAGCTCAGGAAATCATTGTGGCTCTCTGTTCCTGTCAGAAATGTGTCTGCAAATGTCACCCAACAGCAATGCATCACCCCACGAGCAGCCCCACAACACAGCGGCAACCCAAAGGGGATGAGAAAGAGATTGCCAAATACTTTTGAAACGAGTCAGGGATTGGACCCGTTGGGAGAAAAATTACGCAATAAAATAAACAGCTTTTGCCAAGAAAACCAAGACTGAGGGAGGAAGTTGCCTGTGCCAGTCCTGGCCACAGAGGAGAAAGCTGTTTCTCTGGGAAGGACAGTGAAGGCGGATTCAATATTTGCTTCTCCTCCTCGTCGGCTTCCTTCTCTACTTAACGTCTCAGACAAGTAAGTGTGTCCAGGCTGGTGCTCAGACCCTGTGAGCGGTGTCTGGCTGCACACAGGCTGCACGTCTGTGTGAAACCACTGAGCCAAGTTTTAACAGGTATACGTGGCACTGGAGAATCGTTTCTCTGCTCCAGAGAGGCCCCGATTTCTTCTTTGACCTCACCTTACAGCAGAGCTCCGTGGTCTGCCATGAGAAGAAAGCCCTCTTTTATCTTTATGGTAGACCAACAATTAGAGAAGTTAAAATTACAGGTCCAGGAAAACCTAATTCCATACTTTGCTGCCTGTGAGCATGTCTTTGCAGCTCACTGAAATGAGGGTAGGGTTGGTAGACACCAAGGCAAAGGGTGCACCTTCAGATAAACCTAACAAAAGATGTAGAGATGCATTGCTCTCCTACAAGAAATGAGAGCCTACAGGGCCCCACTGCTGGAAAAAAGCCTCTGGAGTGTCATCTGCTGGTGTCCTGCCTGTGTCCTGACCCGGAGCCTTCATGCTGGAGACTGCTTCACTCTGGGACCCGCTCAGCTGACATTACCGGCCAATTTGCCAATCATGACAGTAATCTCAAGTCTACAAGGAAATGAAGTCACAACAGTAACTGGAATAACTTCAGAAAAGCAGGGACTCAAAACCGTTACCGACAAGGGCTGAATTAGAACCAGTGGAAAACTCTGTATCTCATTACGAGTTGCCCCAATACCCAGATTAAAAGGATTAATCTGGTTGGTGGTGCCATATGCTGCTCCAGGTGGGCTGAAGAAGGACTTGGCTCCGCTGAGTACTCCAAGAGTTTTAACAGGTTAATACTGGCAAGTTTATTTAATACACTGAGCTCAGTTCCTGTTGGCTAATGTTAATGTTGGCACAATTAGGCTGATGAAAACACTGTGCAGATGTCCTCTGGTGATCCAGTCCCTCCCCAACACTTCTAACTATCAGATAATAAACTCTTTTTTTCATGGTTGCTCCAGTTGGTGATTCACTGAAGGTTACTTACACTAGTTCTCCGCTTCCTTTTGTAATGTGGCTGGGCTTCTTACCTAATTCAGGACTTTCTTCTCGGCCGCTGTCATTATTGGGCAGTCCAGATTTCTCCGGGATTCCTTGCTGCCTCCCCCTGGGGCAGGGCTGCTCCGGGGGCAGAGCTCCACAGTGGTGGTGGTGACCAGCACACTTCTCATCTCACTAGTTTATTTTAAATCAGTAGAAATACTTCAGCTTGCTGAAAGTTTTTTCTTTTTTCTATCTTTTCTTTCATCTTTAGGAGCTTTTTCTCCAAACTAGTCTTACTCCTGGGTAGCTGATTCCCTGTTAATATTTACTAAATGCAACATTGAAACATAGAATCATAGGATGGTTTGATTTGGAAGGGATCTTAAAGATCATCCAGTTTCAACTGGATGGGACACCTCCCACCAGACCAGGTTGCTCAAAGCCCCATCCAGCCTGGCCTTGAACCCCTCCAGGGATGGGGCAGCCACAGCTTCTCCGGGCAACCTGGGCCAGGGTCTCACCACCCTCGCAGCAGAGAATTTCTTCCCAATATCTAATCTAAATCTCCCCTTTTTCAATTTATGATTGTAAATTCAGGCTCCTGCCATATTTAAACCTCCATTTAGAATATTCAGAGCAAACAGTTTTTCTGTTGGAGTTCAATTAACTCTTGTCCATTGTTTTTGCTTCTAACAGGTAAATTTTGCTATTTTACTCCTACTTTTATGGCTGCTCGCCTTTTCTGTAATCATTGCTAATGAAAAACGAGAGGTAGATGATGAAAAAACAGTGGGTCCATAGAGGTGGTTGCTGTTCGATATTCAAGCAGAGGTATGAAAAAAGAATCCATAGAACAACTATGGGCTGCAAGAGCTTGAAGGCATGAGCAGTGAAGACAAATCTTTGTTCCCTGAAGAGTGGTGGGATTGCATGGTGGGAATACTCTTCTAGGTCTCTTAACAGCAACCTCTAGCATCAACATGAAGTCCAAGACAGATTTGAGTTGCTCTGCTTGCCCCCATACCTGCTCTTGTCAGCTTAGGAAGAAGTTCTGAGATTCTGGAGCATTTCAGCATTTTAGCATTGTTCTGCAAAGGCCTGTATCTACGGGGTGAAAAGTGGACTGCAGAAGGATGTGTTGGAAGGAGTTTTAGTCCCCTGGCTGTGTCTGGAAGCTCAGAGAGCTCCTCAGCCTGAGTGTGTTGCCTCCTCAGCGCCCAAGTCCTTAGCTTTTTTCTGCATTTTCCTTTTTCTGGGAAAGAAATTTGTATGTGTGGGCCAGAGTGAAGTCACTGTGTGATATAATCACATTCTAGGGCAGGATAATCAAGGACCAAGACCCCGGGATGTCCACCGGTATGTCCCCACAGCTCAGCTGAATTGTCACCTGGTAGCAGTCCATGCTGCCTGTGGGGGACGAAGCCCTTGATGTGATCTCCAGAAACCAGGCTGCTCCCGTGGTGCTGACTTTTCTCTTATTTTCAGCTGCTAGAGCATATTAAACAAGCCTTTTCCCAGTATTTCTCCTCCATGCAAGCCCCTGCTTTAGTTGCCATAGGGATGGCTTGTGACTGCGACTGGCAGGGATCTCAAGGCCATCTCTCTGGTGATGTGGTGTCTGCTGTCAGCCAGTGAAAGCCCTTACTCATTTGCATTTCACAGCTACAGTGATGTTTATTGCCAGCATCAGAGCAGATGAAAAGAATGATTTGTTTTACTTAATTTATTTTTTCTCGCTGGCCAGTTACGATTCTATTTTATAGTCTCTTCTGATGGAAGGCAACATGAATCAAGCCTCGAAACTCATCATTTGAGGCGAGGAATATGTTGCTGACCTTATCTCCAGCCTGGAGATGTCATAGAGATTTGCAGGAAACATAATGCCTAAGGAATTGATCTGTGCACGGAGGGAATCGGAACGGATCTGAGCGTGGTGGGTGGCAGTGGTCAACTGTGCACTTCAAAAGGCGTTCTCACAGAATGGCATTAGTCATTTATATGCAATAGAAAATGAGGAAAGCAGCCTTTCTCCCACGGCATTGTTTTAGTTTGCAAAAGAGTACGTTGGCAGCATTGTTTCTTAATTAAAAATATTTTGAGCATGAGATGTGATAAATGTGAACCTCTAGGAAGAGGGATAAAGTGAATATTCAAAGAATAATCCAAACTGTGTGCCACTTCTGTGTCAGCAAACTATTCTGGGGAATTTGTCCTTATTTGTTGAACAATACTATATAGATAGAAATATAAATGAAATATCCTGGTTTTCTGTAACATCTTTCACTATAACAACTCACCAGTGCTGCATCAGGCACTACAAGCACCACGTGCTTCCCTAAGGACCTCTGCTATCCTCTCTTGCAATAGGGTGGGAAAAGGGAGGTTTTGTTTGGGCAGTCTTGAGGAAGGGAACGAATTTCCCCTTGATGCCTCCTCCCCAAAAGTTAGCAGCTAAGTGGAATTTCCTTCTGCAGAGCCACTGCACGCAGGAAGGGCAGGGACCAGGGACCAGATTGTGAGGCTGGAAAGAAAATCCAGGGATCAGCTCTTCCAGCCTGTAAAGACCCTTCTTCACTGGACCGGGAAGGAGAGCAGGCCCGTGCCTATGCACCCTGTGACATCCCTTCAGCACTGATTTTGTCAGCATCGTAAGTGTGAATGCGGGAAAAAGTAGTGGATCATAATAACGCCTGGTCCAGGGAAGGCTGAGTGAGTTTTGTAATTGCAGAGTTTTAGCGGAGCCCTTCCTGGAGGAAGAGGAGTGTGAATTCACATCCACCCTCGACGAGTTTGTCTTCCATGTGAGCCTCTGAGATGATGGAGAGGACAAAGTGTAACTGGAAGAATGGATATTGTTAGTGATCTCTGAAACCACCTTTCAAACTTCTTTCAGATTAATTCAGCAAACTAGCTTGGCAGAGAGTAGAGCTGCCTTCCATGTTGTGTCCACCTGAGCATATTTAAGATAGGCCATGCCTAAACTACGGGACAGGCAGCGCTTTCTAATTATGGATTACATCCAAGGATGCAACTTTCTACTCTTTTCCCCTATATTCTGCTCTCCATGGGAAGGAAATGCAGGGAATTACTCTCTATGAAGGTTTCTGATTGAGCAAGACTGCGCAAAAGATCTGTAATGAATATTTTGCACAAAGTCTACACATTACAGAATCAGCACTGTCCCATCCCTCTTGTGAAAACAGTTGTCATCATCTCTCTGTCACTCCCTGCTGGTCTTAGCCATTGTATTCCCCTTGTATCTTTTCATGGCTTTCCTACTCCGTCGCTATCTTCGCTTTTTCCTCCTCTCCGTCTCCTGTCACCTCCTGCTCCACCCTGCTCCCTCCCTTGCTCCCCTCCGTCATCACCGCCCTACTCCTCACGTGGGTGAAAAATCCTAACGGGATAGGCAGGGTCCTGCCAAACAGGTGGGAAGGACTGACGGAGAATAGCTGGATGTAGGGAGAGCTTCAGAGTCTCACAGTGCTGCCCGTCAGCAAGCGGCAGGCAAACAGAAGCTGCGTGGCACAGCAGAGTAGAAAAACGATGCTGTACCAACAAATCCCGACACCAAGGCTGAACCGAAGAGCTTCGAAACACCCACGCTATCAAAAATAGGTTCTGCTAATTGATTTAGAAAGACAAAAGGCTTTGAGGCTTGGCAAATCGCAACGTTGACTGCTCCATCCCCGAGAAATAACACGGCTGAGCACAGCGGTTGAAATGTCAGGAGATGTGCCCGTCCTGCTCCTGGGACGTCTGCACGTGCCGCCTCCTTGAAAACTGTGAGGCCCTTGTGGAGCAGCAGACATACAGTAGAATAAACATTTGTACAGTGCGTGACTCACATAGAAACAAATCTGTCCTCGCAATTATAGTCCAGGAAAGCATCCTAAAGCCCCTTTGACTCAAGTGTCTCAGGATACCCAGTGTATGCTCGGTAACCGATACACGGCTGCTAACCGCAGGCTCGGGGCTGTTTTCTGAATCCGGCCGGCACAGGGTTTGAATAGAAGGTTTGGTAAAGGCATTACAGCTTTCCATTGAGAGGCTTCGCATCTCGCTGAGAGGTCGATTTACGTCTTTAACCCTGCCGACTGTTGACGTATTTGCCCTAATAGTGTTCGCAGACAGACCTGGGGAGCTCTGTGGCTAATAGTGCCTCCTGATCCCATGTGGATCGCCGGCGCTTTGAGTAGACATTTACCAGCAGCTGGGAGCTTGGAGATACAGCGCCTATTCTTTCCTTTCACATTTGCCTACAGAGCTGTAAATGTCAAAGCCTTTCAAGTGCCCCTCGAACAAAACGAGTTAGTAAATCAGCAAATGTGGCACCGCACACGCTCATGCGGTGCATGTTAAGCTACTGTACTTCATTCACCGCTTTATCCGATGGCTCCGTGAGAAAAGAGAGCTCGCTGAGGCGCCGAGATGCCTTAGTCATTTTGTTTGTTGGGTTTTGGGTTTTTTTTTTTCACATGGCTACTGTTCTTGTTTTGTTTTTTGTCCAAAAGCTGCGTCAGATGTGCTTAGCATTCAACTCAACTAGATACATTGGATGAAAGGGCTATTTTCTCTTCACTGATGAAATATAATTGAACTTGCTTATAATGAACTCACATACCAAATAATGAAACTCCATTTGTGTGACCGGGGCTCTTTTCCGAACCCCGCAATTCCCATTCCCCTAAGGGGATGTTTTATGTGCGTTTCCACCGGTTTCACTGAGATCACAATTTGGCACGTCAGCTTTGCTTGAAAACGCAAGCTCTTCATTGTCTCTACACCAGAGAGAAGCAAGTTTGTCAAAAGAAAACGTAAAGAGTGGGAGCAGTTTAATTAGCAACCAGCGTTATTTGCAAAAAAAGCCTCAGCCTGGCTTTGCCGAAGAAGCCATTTCTTTAGCAAACAGGTTTTTCCCACTCTTCTCTTGTCTTTTATTATTCCATTTCACTGCGACTCGTGGTTTAGTGGGTGTCCTCTTTGCCTTCAACCTGTTTAAACTTATCATCTACTGCAAATTCTCCAGGAAGCTGCCACTTTTGGCACAGCCCTGCGAGCTGTTCCCTTGAAAGCCCCGAGGGCCTCGGCGAGGAGCGCAACCACGCAAGGCAAACACTTGTATTGTGTCTTCGGGGCTCCTGCGGAGATAAAACCGGCCCCCCTTTGCTTCCAATATGCGAAGATGTCCCCAACCTCCTTGACGTGCAAGCCTTGTGGATAAGCAGGGGACGCAGCCAAAAAGGCTCCGTGTGACCTCATGTGCGTATCTGGAGAACGTCAGGACCGCTCGCCGAAGATAAGGAGGAAGACTTGGCCCCAGACAGGGAAGATGTGGAAGGAAGGGTGGGCTGCACTGTCTATACGTGCTGGATTTTAGGAAATAAATAAATTTATCACGCACTTGTTCAAAGCTGACTGACTAAAGCCAGGCGTTCCTGTTCCTCTGAGCTCTGCCCCAGGGGAGCTGGTGCACGAGAAAGTCAAATCGACTGAAAGGGGCTTGGTTTTTAAACTGCGTGGTGTGCTTTTCCTGAGGTGGTATTAACCTGAGAAATTTGGGAACTCAGGAAAAAAAAACAACACTTAAAACCACACTGCCACTGCCTGTTACCAGCCCGGTGTTTTCATCATCTCAGGTGAGGTCTAATCTGGGAACAGCAGAGCCATGGGACTTTATAATGGGATCATTCTGGGAGAGGTCAGGCTCTCACGTGGACTTAATGGCCCTGAACAGCTTCACCTGGGACCTCACCCACACCCTGATCATGGGCCCTGGACCCTATTTAAGTTCAGCCCAGGGCTCTTATTCCCAGTCTGAGCTATGCTGCAGGAGTGCTGGTTTGTGTTCCTTGGATGGGTGCTGTAGGTTGGTATCTCCTGGATGGCTCCTTGTGTGTGTGTGTTACAGCTCTTCCGGTCCTATCTCCCTTTACTCCTGATGGCTCTTTAGGTGGCCCCTAGACCTGCTTGTCCCTTGGTGGCTCTGGTTGCTGTGCTCAGGTTCTGTGGGAGTGAGGTAGTGCCCTCTCTGGGGTTGCTCTTGGTTCCCTTCCCTCAGGCACCAGCTGGAGCCCTTGCTGTAACAAAACCACCTTGTTTATGTGTGTTTGCTTTTCAGGAAACAATGAAAAAAAAAACAAACAACCAACCCTCCATTTTCTTCATGAGCTGAGAGATGAATTACTTAAATCAGTGAGGAGTTCCCCCAGGCTGTCATGTTGGTGGTAGCCCTACTACTCCTGAGAGAGTATCTCTTCATCCACGTGAGTAAAAGCACATGAGCTGACACCTCAGACCCCAGGCTCTGAGAAAGGGCATCAATTTTTGGATTTCTTTCTAAAACAAAAGTAATAGGTAATGGATTCTGACTTATGGCACCTCTTTCTTGCTTTGTTATGGTCATTCTGATACAGGCACAGTATCTGAATATATATTTCTGTAACTGTCACCCTGCTTTCACTAAAAAGCAATGTTTCTCACTAGCTAAATGATGGTTTTTCTGTTATAAAAATTACTGTTAGCAATTATCTCTCTTGTAGACATGCACTTTAACTTTTGGAGTGAACAAATAAGTCGAGTTCACAGGAAGCTATCATCTTACCCACTGGAGCAGACAGCTCTATGAGTAAATCCCAGGCACTCATTAGACCTGCACTGTGGGACTACCTGGTGACAAGCCACATCTGTCAGACGCAAGACAAAAGTGGCTCTACCTTTGTCAAAGCACTGTGTAGGCTGAGGAGTGCTATTGTTAGTGTATCTATGCTAATCTGAGAATGAAATTCAGCTGGAGACAAAGAAAGCCTGGGAAGGTGTCTGGGAACTCCCCACACCTTCTGGAGATCCTCTGGGAAAGCCGATGGGTTGTTGGATGCTGCTTCCCCAGCACCTGTGACCACGGGGGAGGCAGCACTAGGGTAGACTTAGTTGGGGCTGCCCCATCCATGGGGGTGTTCAAGGCCAGGCTGGATGGGGCTTTGAGCAACCTGGTCTGGTGGGAGGTGTCCCTGCCCAGGGCAGGGGGTGGGAACTGGATGGTCCTTAAGGTCCCTTCCATCCAGAACTATTCTATGATTCTGTGACCTGCAAGGCTCACCCAACTTGTTTTTCTTAGGCTCCCTCGTTTTTCTGAAGCATCAGTTTGTTGGTGCTGGTCTCTAATTGACCCCTTATTGCATTGGGTTTCAGATTGGGTGGAGGCAAGCCAAGTCCCTTATTCCTTGTGTCTTCTTTTGGAGCTTGGTTAGAGACTTGACAAGGTGAGCTAACACTTGGTTGTATTCATTCTGATATTTATTACTAATAATAAGTGTGATTGATTTATAAATAATAAAGGTGAATTATTACTAATACCCAGGGAAGGAGCACTTTGGAGGTGATACAAATGTAAATGATGATGATGGAACGTAGTAGTAAGCTGTTACCTTAGAGCAATTGTCCAGTGAGGTCTATGCCCAGGAGTTTCCTGGTTTTGGTGTTTTACTGCAGTTAAATAGAGCTTTGATAGAAATCCTGACAGCAGCTAGTCTAGCTTCGGGCAAGAGCAAGGCTTGAGCTTCTTTAAATCAGTGCTAAAGAGGGATATTGGCTGCTGATTATTAGTCAGCAAAGAATTAAAGCGTGAGGGTGAACAAATATTGCTGGCCTCTTCAGATGAATGGGTTGCCGTGTCCTGCAGCCTGGCTACCGAGCCCCCAGGAGCCACAGACAGGTTTCCCTGTGGATGTGCAGCTTCCCCGGCGCCTCGGCAGGGGCTGGGAGTTGGAGTGGCAACTCTCACTGGAGTTTCACAGAAAATTACAGAGCACTTCAAACTAAGCGTTGTGAGCGAGGATGAAGGGCCGTTAGTTATTGCCATGATGAAGCTAATCCAGCCCTAAGGAGGATAAAGGGTTGCTTAGCAATACTTTAGCAATGGCTAACAATGCTTTACCAGGCTTTTACTGTTTACTAAGACTTTAATACTAGCTCAGTGGGTTTATTAGTAGAATGTTTTTACTATTTTTGTAATGGTCTCCCCTCTTGAGAAGCTGTCAAACTCATCACATATAATGAACAGGCAGCAGTCAGCAAGCATTTGATTGCTGATCATGTGTTGATTTGTGGCCTGACCTCATTAAGATTCCTTATCTCTACCTTCTCTTTCCCTAGGAGTTCTTAAATTAGCTACAGAGATTAGATTATTTAAGTGCTTTTCATAGAAATGCCTCCTGGTCTCTTTATTTTTTCTAAGACACCCCTTGTCCATGTGGAAGCTCATTTCTGGGACGTAAAGGAGAGATATACTGGGGAAGAGATTGTCTGACCCAGTCTGGAGTCATATCTTGCAGAAAACTTTATTATGGTCTTCTGCAAAGCCTTTTAACCGGGCAAGTTGTATATTATTCCATTTAATATTCCTTAGAAGTGTAACTACTAAGAGAGGTTGCTTTCTTGATGGTGAGAGGCTGTTGTGTTCTGTGCATTATATTCACCTAGTTTCTATTAAAGGATATATTGAAGGCCAAGTGTTTTACTCATGTTTTTAGGTTTTCAGCTGAAAAAATCAAGCACATGCCAAATAAAATCATCCTCCTCTTATCAGCTGAGGTATCTGAGTCATGGCTGTCACTGTAGAAAACGTATAGTCATATTTTTGGGGAAAGGAAAACACATTAAAGCTGAGGAGTGCATCTGGATTCTTTAAGCGTTCCCCTTGGCCATATCTACACTCTGGAGCTGATGCTATCGGGGGGACCAGTAACAACATGGTAATCCCCAGCAAAACATAGCTCACATTTTAACTGTGTCCAGAGACTACTGTGCAAGCAAGAGCTTCTGTGGGACTTCATCAGGCAGCACAGATGTGCCCTGTGCATCTCACCATCCTGGCAGCCAGACCCCCTGCTTGAGAGCCAGAGCCTTCCTATTCCAGCTGGAAACAGGGGATCCCATTTAATCAGAGGTGTGTGTAGCCAAGGACTTGTTTCCATGTGTTTTCAGCCAGTGTTCATATAACAGCCAAAGATGAATTTTCACCTCGGGAGCTTTACAGAAACCAGTACTGTGGCATGACAAGGCCAGGCTGGATGGGGCTTTGGGCAACCTGGTGGGAGGTGTCCCTGCCCGTGGGAGGTGTCCCTGCCCATGGCAGGGGGGTTGGAACTGGATGATCTTTAAGGTCGCTTCCAGCCCAAACTATTCTGTGATTCTATGACTGCTGGGGGTTGAACAAACCCACCCAGGTGGGGTAACAACAGTCCTATGGAGGGTGTGAAAATCTGAATAACTAGGTATCTCTGCAGCTTTGCATGTGTTCCACAGTTAGAATATTGATTGTGATAAAAAGAGGTGCATCTCTGGCCTTGTGAACACCAGTACAACTTCCAAGACTCTGGGGGACTCGATATCTCTTGGTCATTCGGCTCCCTTATCTGTGCCAATTGCAATGAAGAAGATAAACTGAACACATTACCAGAAGCTCCTGGTGCTGAGATTCTGTTCTTAATTGTCATGGGAATTTATGTATCTCAGATTATTCAGCTGAGATCCTGAGTTTCTTTTAGCACTGCTAGTTCCACTAATTTCTCTAATTTCAGCATACTTAGGAAAAGTGCTGAACTGAGTGTCTCGGAACTGAGCTGGGGGAAGGCAGCACAGAGTGGTCATCTCCATTTGAGATGTGGGGCACGGCCTGGTGTGATTTCGTGGACCTGTGAGGAGGACACAGGGGGAAAAGACCTTCCCCTTCTGGCTTCAGTGACCTGAAACAGTGTTCTCGGTGTGCCCAGTGCTGTGCCAGCTGCCCTGTCACCTGTTTGTCATTGCACTGGATCACCCAGGGAAGGTTTGGTGGCTGTGGAGCACTAAGTCAGCTCTGCTCTTTGGTGATCCTAGAGGTGAAATGAAGAAAGCACTTTCTCCTCTGAGCTTCCTCTCAGTTCATAGTCTAGCTGTAATCTCAATAGCACCAATGTGGAAAGGAAGAATGGCAATGGACTTTGAAGTTAAAATTCAGGTCTTAGTTGTTCCCAGCTGTATTATGAATATTACCCCAAAACCCAGTTCCAAAAAAACCTTTGAATTTAGCAGACTTGAAATCTGAATGTTGTCCTCTAAAACCATGACTAGGCAACAAAAGTGACTGAGGTGTCATCTTTGATCCCTTATCAATACTGTCAATTAGAGCCCAGAGGACAGCAAAGAATTAGCGGTGATATTTCTAGTGAGCTGTTGGTATCTGGGTCTCCCTAAGACTCCTCCAGGCTTCTTAAACATGGAAAGAATTCTTCCAGTTTAGATTTAAACAAGGGAATCACTTTAGCACTAACCTCATAGCACTGTTACTTAATGATATGAGCTCCACGTATTAACACAGCCATTTCACTTCTATTTTATTGTTGGTATTCTTCTTAGGTATTCATCTAACTATCTGTGGGACTGCTTCAACGCAGCTGTTTCTGTGTGTCTGCTTTAAGATAGCCTCATGAAATCAGTATTTTGATGTCTTCTTGGTATGTGTAGACTAATAAAATCCACTATATTCATCTTTTCTACTCACTTTTTCCAAGCCTGTCTTTCTCAATGGCCCTCAGTGGGTACAGATGTCTGACAGTGGAGGCTTATCTGAGGCTTTCCTAATGCTTTCTGCTATATCTGACTGCAACCAGTCCCTAATATTCATTACCTGAATGTAAGACTTCCTGCGCTTAGTAGCTGTGAGAGGAAGAGAAAGCCACACAATAACAGCAATAAGTGTGAGGCTTAGCACATTCCCAGCAAAAACAAGCCTCCACTTGGGAAGAAGGATGATGGTGGCACGCTCCATAAAATGAAACAAAATTTGGGGTGGGTTTTCTGGTGTGAGCCTCCTGTTGGGCAATGAACTGGGATAATTTGGGATGTCTCACTTGGCAGAGCTCAGCCACAGGGGTACCTGCAGCAGCATCAAGCTCAAGCTTGAGGTCTGGGGCTTGTTTTTCTCTGCTGTCTTTGCCCTCCTTAGAAATGTAAAGAGAAGAGAAACATTTGTACTGAGCACAGGGGAAACAAAAAGCATCACTAAACTCTGATCATTTGCCCAGGTGGGGTACCCAGGGACAGTGTTGGAGTCTGCGTGAGGTGCTAAGGCATCGCCTGATGTTCCTCATCAAACCTCACTGGCAAAAGGGTTGTGAAGCTGATTTTGAAAAGAAAAGGGTTTTTCTGTCAAGTATTTTTAGGAAAGGGGGGAAAAAATGTGGGGGGGTGATCTTTTCAAGAGAACCTGGTAGGTGAGGGAGGAAGAGGCAAGAATGCTTTCGTAATAAAGTATTCCTTTTCTTTTTTTTCACAGGGATCTCCTGCCTACACAGGGAGGAACAAGCTTCCGAGTAGAGGACTAGACGTGCAGGGAGGGATTTTAATCCCGCAAAGGTAGGCAAATGTGCTTGAGGTACATACTATTTGTCTAGCTTTTCATATTTCGTGTGCTCGCCAAGCTGTGTTTGTATTGGAGCCGGTCCACCGGCCCTACGCGTGTCACATACCTTTGCCCTGCAGCTCGGAGCGTGGGCAGGGAGGGAGCTCTCCCAAAGCACAGGCCTGAATAGTTTGGATGGTTTTAGCGAGCTGAATCATCTTGCCAAGGGGTGAGACGGGCAAGGTGCAAGGAAATTAGTAGGAATATTTGGCTGGGGACGGCACTGCCTCCTTCAGTGACACTGAGCTGTCAATGTGACTCAGGTACCTCATGATGCCTCATCCTTAGACACCAACACTGGGGTGAAAATAGAGAGGAAAGGCGAAGACAGCAGAGGGACAGTTCATGATTCAGACCAAGAGACAGTATTTCGTCCCAAAACCAGCAGACTTGTTGGGAAGTTATTGCATGCACCCGTTTATCCAGTTACTTAAGAGCTGCCCATCTCTACGCATGCTTCAGCTATGTTTGATATTTTCCCATTCCATCATGCAACTGTTTTGGGAATTTTACCAGCCAGTGAGGTAATCGTAGTTAAACTGTGCTACCTTCCACCACCCTTGTTTTGAGGCTCTTTTTCCTGAGGATTTTTCTCAGACTGGAGCCTTTCCGTATGGGTGCCGCCAGCCCAGACGGCTGTGGGCTGTGGCAGAAATCGTTAAACTGGCTTTGCACTGAAGAAACCATTCTGTGTAATCATACTCTGGTTATAAAAGGTAGCTAGGACACATCTGCTGACGTTAACTGCAAGTTCAACCAGGGCAGACATTCCAGCCTGAGGAATTTTCCTAGAGCTTCGTGAGATCAGTTCCCCTGTGCCCCCAGTCAGCTGGGAGGTGGATCCCTTCGGAGGCTGGCACATCCAAATTGTGGGTAGAAATGGGATTATTGAGGGTTTATCCAGCCTAGCTAGTCACTGGGCTGTGTGTAGGAAAACAGATATAGTGGGTTAGTTCCACAGGGTAAAACCCCAACCCAGACAGGGGAGACCAACAGCAAGGCAATAGATGATGTTGGTCTTGTGGAAAAAGCTTCTGTGTGTCTCCTTCCCTTCCAAAGCAACCCTGTGAGGATCTATTTACGCCCTCTGAGATGGGCCTTGAGGTAGTCCTCCCACACAAGAGCTAATTTTACTTACAGTTCCTGTTCCTGCTTGCCACCAGGCATCTTGTGATAAGAGCGGTGACACAGTTCAAGGTGTAGACTTCTCACCTTGCACCATTCTTGTGCTGAAGATAGTCATTACTGAGGCTGAAGGGAGGTTTCCAATGAGGACAGAGGTACCAATGTCCTAAAATAGCCTTTCCTCCCTAGTGTATAAATAGAATTCCGCTGCTGACACCTTCCACCTCAAGAAACTGAGGGTATAATACTTGTGTTTCTCATATTCTTGGCTTTAGCCTCTAGCCTGTGGCAGACTTTGGCATCATCAGTCTCTCCCCTGGCGGTTAGGAGTTGAAGGAAGAGTAAGATCTTCCTAACTCTCCCCAAAACCTGCTGTAAGCACCCATCCATGGTGCTTTTCAGCCAGTGCCACCCTAAAGCCTCAGTCCAGGTCTTAAAGTCCTGGAAACACCCAAGATTTAACTCTTCCATCCTGTACCTGCTTTTTCCTCCTTTGTTCTTGCTTCTGTCTGTTGCCTCCCTCAACACCTGGGGCTCTGGGCCTTCTGTGAAGTACATGACTTCTGCCATGTATGGGGACTCTGGCAACAGAGCATTACTGGTGTGGATGGGAATGGACCCTGGGAGGCAGACACCTCGCGCCCAGGTGCTCTGTTAGCAGCTACGTGGGCATCTTAGCTTTCTGCTGGGTCTGAGCTTCCATAAGTGGGCCAATCATTGGCTCAATGGAAGTCAAAGGAGAAGATTTCAGTAGGATTGAGAGAAATCTCACAGCCAATAACTTGCAGGAAAAAGAAAATGTTATCCGAGCTTTGCAGTCGGATTGTTGAATCTCCACTCCACTTTAATCTGTGGAGTACGGGCATGTTTTTCTTCCTTGAAGGTTATTCACACAATAGAGAAGTTACTGTAACTAAAAGAGTTTTCAGAAGACACGTGTAATAATGCCAGTGTTTTGAAATTGTTTTTTTTCTGAGGGTGTACATGTACTACCTTGATTCAAAGGAACTTTACAAGCATCAGATTAATCAGATTCTTAGTCATCAGCTGTTGCCTTCAAAGGGAGGGCTTCTTGTTTTAAGAAAATATGGCTATTAACTAGTGCCTTTACTATTCTTTGATGTTTGCCAGCAAAATTTTGTTCTTGAATTTCTGTTGTCTGTCTTCCATATACGGTTTGTGGCACGCTTACTTATTTGTTCTTGGATTAGTTTCAAATTAATTATCAGAACTGGTTACAAAAATTGCCATCCAATATGATAAAAAGGCAATTTTTGTCAAGCGGTAGAAGCAGACAGACATCGTCTCCTTTCATGTGGTTTGACTTTAACCTAAACTGCCCCGAAGGTAAAAGATGAGGAGATGAACTGCTCCTTATTTCTGATGGGCACTTGCAGTTGTCAGATGTTCAGACAAAGCAGGAAGCACTTTGTCAATAATAAATCAGGTGTCCTGGGGAGGTAAAGGTTGATGGGGGGCCTCAACGATGTTTTCTTCTCTGTTATTAGTACCTGCATGGTAGGATGAATGTCCAATGCTTTCTGAGGCGAGTGAAATGTGAAAAAAAGCTCGGTGTTGGACAGCAGTGTTGGGGTTTGCTGGGGATTCAGCCCCCCAGCTGGGTGGGCAGCGTGGTGTGGTGGTGGGACAGCAGATCCAGACCTTCTCCAAGCCAGGGCTGGGGAATGTGAACTCCTGTAACCTCCCCGTGCACAAAGGAGCACAATTGCACTTCACATACTTGAAAAATATGTCCCTTAACTGCTGGTTTGTTAAGCCCACGTTTCCAAGCTCTCAGTAAAATCTGTAAGCGCTGCATATTTGGTAACCACAGCTTCCTTAGTTTTTTCCCTGTATAAGGATTATTTGGCTTTGCTTATTTACATGATGTATTATCAGAATTAAACCCCTCCAAACTTGTGAGGAGCAAGTGGGTCTCGGGTCAGTCTTCTGCACTGAACACGTGTCAGGGCAGTTGGGTCCAATCCTTTCCTTCCCAGACCCTCACACCGTTATCCCCCTTCCCACTCCCCATCTCCCAGCCGTAGAATAGCTGGGATATCTTCATAGGCTGGTTGATCTCCTTTGCTCTCTTCATTTTTGCTTTCCTGATTGCTATCAGCCATCGATCTGCACAGGTGAGAGTGCTTTTTCAAGGTGTCCATGAAAAAACATCTAAAGCAAACACCAGCCTGGGACACGAGGACAGCCTGTGGAAGGCTGGGGTGCTGCTGCTGCTAATTATTTCCTCCTGACTTGAGAATTGGAGGATTTTATTGTCTAGAATGCCATATCTAGTGCTATAAACAAGCAAAATAACCTGTGTCTCAGTGCTGTAGGATGATTTAGAACTTGATTTGTCCTGCTAAGGAGGCATCATGTTTTTGTAGAGCTGGAGAAGGGTGGCAGACTGGTAATGTCACCTGGAGCTGCTGCAGAAAAGTCTTATGTGGCATCTTCGTTAGATCCCCCACAGTATTAATTACTTGGAAAACTCAATTTGTGGGCAGTGACAGTTCAATAAGGAACCGTGCTGAACTGAAATAGGAATTATAACACTTATGGAGAAAATAGCTTTTGTGTGCTTGCTGCCCACATGAGCAGAACTGCTGACTGGAAACTCAGGAGATTAAAAAAGGCTATCGGGCAGGAGTGTGCTGATCACCTGCCATAAAACATGCGGTGCAGCTGAGCAGACCATCGCCCACCATAATTTCACCTGACTAATGGTTATAGGTTTGGGTTTTAATTCTGCTGTCTGCTCCGTGTGCAGATGGACACCTGCACCTACTGTGGCCAGATGAGAGGAGGACCTTGTGCTCAGGAGGGATTCTTATTTTCTGAAATGCCTCACAAATTCTTCTTTTCTATTCTGGTAGAAACGTCTCTTAAGCACCTCTAAGCTCTATCATGTGAATGTGGTAGTTCAAGACTGTGGTTAACCAAGACAACTGAAAAACAGCATTACTGTTTCCAAAAATCTAAGTAACCTTAATGTTTCCATAAATACCATATAGCATTTCCACAGAGTTTAGAAACTGTAGTTGAATTATGGAAAGTGAAATTGTAGCACGGTCTTACGTAGGTCATTAGCTATCAGGGTTGCCAGACTTCCCTCGTCTGGAAGAGATAGTATCTTGGCTTGAACCGTGGTTATTGTCTCTCTGGGCAGAAAGACCTTAGGAGGTTAGGTTGGCTGAAGCTGCGAGGAACTTTCCTTTCCATTTCTCGTTAGGAGCTGGTGGATGAAAAGCGTAAGCAGCAGGACAAAGGATTGCAGGATTATGCTGACCCTGAGCCACAGGCTGGAGACCGGGGAGTAGAGTCCGGGAAAGGACAGTGATGGCTGCGCAGGAGACAGATGGGGAGACGGGGTGAATGGAGGTAGTGGGCTGTTTAACAGAAAATGAGGCAAAGTCAAGAGTGACCCACAATCAGGAGGGACGTTTGGAGCAATGCTGTGAGTGGCAGGAGTCAAGGACACAAGTCCATGGTCTCGTGCGTGGACTCAGTGCTCAAACCTGTAGAAGCATCGAGTGCGAGTCAATGTGTTGGGACGCCGGTGTGAGTGCCAGCCTGACGCACAAAGATAAAGGTTTTCTTCTTAAAAGTAACACAAGAACCCAAATAATCATTTTACTTTGCTGTTATAAATCCAGGTATTTCAGGGGTTTAAATATAAGGCAGTGTCTGAGCGGGCTATGGGAAGACAATAGATTCATCACTTCCAGTGAGGTACTGGCATTCCCAGATTAAAAACATGGTTTTACAGCACAGTTGTAATTCAGATCCCATCCAACTTGTAATGAAACCTGATTATCATAATGCCAGTTACAGCACTTGTGTCAGGCTGAGTTCAACAACATCGTCTGCGTCTGCTGCTAGGGATGTGCTGAAGTATTTTGTTGAGTCAGGGACTTTATATTTTTAGGTCAAGCATCTCATTTTAGGTGTGTCTTACCATTACCTTCCGTTTTTACCTGTGCATATACTCACAATGTAAGTTCGGTGTCTCAGTAAAATGGATACCACCTGTAGACAAATTTAATCGTGGTGAAATTATGGCACTGCTCAGACTTAATAGCAAAATAAACTTTTCTGGTTCTTGAGGGCTGCTGAGAAGCTTTAACAACAGGGTGAGATAAGACCCTGCACACAGCCTCTTACCCAAGGGGCGGGTGAGCATTAATCCATCCATTTTTTGCATCAAATCCAACTGGAAGGACAGGTAGGATCTGGAGAGGCTTTGCCCCTGGAGGAGAGCTTCCATGGTGGAGGCAGGTACCAAAGCCTGCACCTGGAGTCTGTAGCAGCTCCTACCACTTCGATTTGAAAACTTTCTCCTTGTCAAGGCCAGGTTCTTTACATTTATGCTCTGTACACAGCCCTGCAGCCTGTGTTGTCGTGCAGGTGTTCATGCTGACGTTAGGCTTGGAGATTTCCTTCATTGCTCAGCAGTAGATGCTCTGCCATATCTTTCTGACGCAACCATTAAATTAACAGCTTCCTTTAAGTGCGCTGGAGGTTAACAGGATGTCAATACATAAAACAAATTTTCTTAACATCAGCGTAGAGCCTTTGTTATCCCCATTAGTCACAGTGCCAAAAACAGAAAGGTGTTTCTGCTCACAGGGGATCCCATCCCCAAACCGGTGTAACCGGTCAACACTCTTCCACTGATTCCCATGGCTTTGGGGTCAGCCCTTGAGCATGAAACAATTTGACCCTCCTGGGTAATCTAGAAATCAGATTTGGAAAAGCTCTGTGTAGTGCTAAGTCAATGTTCTGGGTGGGTTTTTTTCCTAATGTTTATAGTTATTGAGCAGATTAATACTGGTAAATATTAAATAGGGTCATCTGGAAAGGGATAAGCACTCTAGCTTTTGCCAACAAACTACTTAAGCACGTGCTTAGAGATAAGCACACATATTAAGGTAAATGGAGTTGCTCAGAAGCTTGGTGTTGAGCATATGTTTAGGCTTTCTGGATTTGGAGAAACTCATTGCTTGAAATGATCTTCTCTTATCCTTAATGAACAGAAATTAGACTCTAGTATGAGAATTAATTTTCACTTTAAAAAAAAAAAATTCAGAAGTACTAAAAGGTGGAAGTCAGGATGAAAAAGGAAATGATCTAATTTGAATGCCATAAAATGGAAAGAATGTCATTTCAAGAAACATTCCAAAATTTATTTCCCATCTTCTGATCTGCTTTAAAATTTACTCAGCCCCCCAGGTGGCCGGATTGGGTCGGTTCCTTGGGGAACAGGTTGCTGTGTTTGATGTCTCCAGTATCCCTGGTGAGTGCCATGCTCTGGTCCGGCCAGCCCAGGAGAGGACCATGCTGGAGTAGGAGGTAGAAGGGCTCTCTCCTTGCTGATCTGGTGGGAATAAGGTAAAAATAAGGTGAAAACTTCTCCACGCAAATCCTTAGAGCTGTTCATTAGGAAGCAACGATCTGCATGTAGTGAGCAGCTATTGCATGTGCACTTCAAAAACCTTAGTTGGAGCTTTAAACATCCAAATTTAGAATTATAGACCTGCTTCGGATATGACAAAACAATTTTTGGAGAGACAACTCACATTAAAGCATATCTGACCTTCTCCTGCCAGGAATACTGCAGAGCTGTACAAAAGCTGATACGGCGAGAGCTCCTGGGTTGGCGTGTATGTCTGTCTTCTGAAGAGGAAGATAAAGAAAATGGTAAGAAACACTTGGAATCCTGCTTTTTCCTTTGAAGTGCCTTGAATTTTTCCCTTGAATTTTTTTTTTTGCAGTGCTGAAATGTATCAGCATTAAAACAGAGGGAATTTTTTTTTTCCAGAGGAGTCCAGCACAAACTGAGAAATCCCACTACGCTCAGTGGGGACACTATATAATCCTGGCCCTTCATTTGGTAAGTGTTTGGCTTTTTCAGAGGGTGGGGTGTCCCCAGCTAGTGGGGGGGGGGCGGGTGGTGCATGCTGGCATCTCCCCATCAAGCAAAACTGGCATAAAGAGAGGGGAAAATACATTATTATCAGATGTGGGATGTGAATTGTTTTTAACATTAAAAATGGATAAGGGGTGCTCTTGAGAGGAGGGAAGGGAAGCCGGGGAAGGGCTGACCCCGTGGTGGGTCGAGGAGTATTCCCGTTAATAGCCATCTGCAGCATCAGGCTTTTAACCAGCTCATTAAAAGCTTGATTTGCGCTGTGCCTGCTGAAGGAGAGCCTCCCGTTTCCCTACCCACGGTGATGGAGGAAAGGGCCTGCCCTGCTCCCAAGGAGGATTTACAGGGCAAGAGCTGAAACATTTGGCAAGTGAGCGGGTGAAATTTAAGGTTACCTGTAGGCAGCTGTTGCTCACCCTGTGGGTGTTTTATATGGCCATTTAATTGCGTGTTGCTCAGCGCTAAATGAGTCCGACTTACGTGAATAACCACAGCAACACAAACGCTGCTGCCTCCGAGATAAAGGACCGTATTTGAGAAACAAATGCTAAACTAATAATACCTCCTGCGCTTTTAAAAGTCTCTGATAAAAAGAAATGGTCTCGTTCTTAAAAAATAAACGCAAAAGCATTTTAAGGACCTTTCCCCCCCCTTTTTCTATTCTTTTCCCAGGTTGCAAAAATAACATCCAATAATGAAATGAAAACAAGCTGAATGGTTACACTGAGTGGAGGAGGGAAGAGGTAGTCGCAGACAGCTGGAGCATGTCTGGGCCAGTGTCTCAGCTCTTTTCTTTCTGCTAGTTTAGTGCCACTCCAAGAATGCAGACAATGCTGGCTACGACTGTTTCATATTTGATTTCCCCACTTAAATCTGCGCTTGTTAAACGAAACCCCATTGTCAGGTTGGCAGGCATCCACGCTGCCTCCTCAGGTCCCGCTTCGGAGCCTGCTGTCTGTGTTGAGGTCCTCTGCTCGCAACCCTCTAGCGAGGACCAGGTATGCAAAGAGCATCTTGCTGTTTTAGCGCTGCTTGCGGCACAGCAACAAAAGCTTTTTGGACTTTTCCTTGCAGCCACATCCATGGATAACCCTCATAAATCCTGGTCTGAGGGCAGACAGAAGTGCTGCGGGGAAGGGATGGGGTTTTGGATGCATCTCAAGAGCGATGGATCAACTGGGCGCTCAGCTGGAGCCGGTCTCTGGGCAAGGTACCAGCTGTGCCGCCTGTGGGAGGAAAATGCTTGGACAAGCAGGGCCTGATCCTGTGAGGGGCTGGTGTCCTGCCCTGCTTGAGGAACGGGTGTTTTTTGGGGTGCTTCTGGTCTTGGTGGGGCCCTGTGTGTGCTTTGGTGGGTTGGGACCAGAGGGTTCAGCAGTTGCAGGGCTTTGCTGAAGAGGGGCAGGAGAAATGCTGTGTATTGGAAGCAAAGCAGTGACTCGTATCGTCTGTAAAATACCAGGAAAGGCATGAAAACTATGAATCTTATTTAAAAAGCTTAGGGAAATTACAAAATCCCACAGCTGTCCAGTTCTTTGGACTGCAGACCCTCTTGGCCTTTCTCCTGCCCTATAAGCTGGTCCCATGGTCTGGTACCTGCTCATATATCACTTGTGCAATGGGACTTCTCGTGCAGCAAATGCCAGTGATGCCAAAGCAGACAGGGCTCTGCTCAAAGCAGTTTGCGGGCTGCTTCAGAGGGAGAGGAGAGAGGATGGGGCTGTGGTACCATGGGGTGTGATGCTGGAGCAGGAGGAAGCACTGGCCATGTTTTGATTCTTCAGATGCCCCGGAGGAGTCCACTGCTGGGCTGTTGTCATGGAAACACTGTTATTTTCGGGGATGCGAGACTGGCTCCAGGTAAAGGTTAAAGGGAAGAAAAAACCCCAAGGGATCGGATGCACAGAAGGTAAGATTTTTCCTCAGCGTGGCAACATTTGTGAATGTCTGAGCCAGTAGCGAATCCTCCAAGGCGTGTGGGCTTGGAGGCACTTCAGGGCTGGAAATGGGTGCTGTGCCTCATGCAGGAGCTGGTTGGGAGTGTGGTGCTTGGGCTCTGGCTCTGCTCCAGGTCATCCAAAGTCCTCTTCCTCCTCCTGCCCTCACCTCTCACCCTCCCACGTTGTCGAGGTGCTGCTGCAGAAGGCTCTACGTGGAGCAGAGATGCTACGTGCTGGATGGCGGTGATTTTTCACGCCCCTTTGCTGTTCAGGTAACAGATCTTTGTCCGCACAGGTTTTAATGACAGTGCAGCGTTCGCAATCGCAAGGAAGAGCAGAAAGGCAAATCTTCAGGTTCTGCTTTCTGTAATGTCGAGAGTAAGTTGTATAATTTCCATAAAATTTTCCCCAGCCTTTAAATTCAGAGGCCCAGGCCATGTATGCTAAAGGTGTGTCCCTTTAGTTGAAACAGCACTGGGATGTAATGGGTATGAAGAGCCAAACTAGTGGTTCATCAAGTGATTGAATGGAATGGTGCACATGGCTTCAGGGGCACTTCTGATCCTGATGGGAGTGCATTCAGGCTCTGCCTGTCCTTGCACAGCCGTGCTGCCCTTCCTGGCTGCCATTAATGGCATTACAGATGGCAATCCATCTTCCCCACCATGATCAATGCTCATGTTTAAATGTCCAAACTGGAGCAGTCTCACAAAAGTCATCACAAAACCCAAAGATGCTCAGGGTACGACCAAACTCAAGCACAGGTCCAGCATTTGCAGGGTGAGGTGGTACCAATCGTAATGTGGTGGGTCTCTGCAGAGGTTCACAGAATCACATGGGGTTGGAAGGGACCTCTGGAGATCGTCTAGTCCAACCCCCCTGCCAAAGCGGGTCCACCCAGAGCAGGTTGCACAGGAACGTGTCTGGGTGGGTGTTGAATGTCTCCAGAGAAGGAGACTCCACCACCTCCCTGGGCAGCCTCTTCCAGGGCTCTGCTAGTCTCAAAATAAAGAAGTTCCTCTTCGTGTTTAGGTGGAGGTTTGGGAAGTCAGCATGGGGAAAGGGGAACAGGCTGCCTACCCCAGGTAGCTGGTCCCATTCATCCCAGTAAGCAAGCAGGAGCAGCAGTATGGGCCGAGAAGAGATGCAATGGCAGCAGCAAATTGCACTGAGGCACCCGTGATGCTCAGTGTGCCGAAGGTAAAACTTGCCTCCCACAGAAATGGAGACAAAAGCATTTTATCACTTTTCTGACCTGCTGAGAGAATCTTTTTTTTTAAAAAAAAAAAAAACACCAAAACTTTAAAACTAAAAAGCTCAGTATTTTTGTATTTCTTCATTTCCAACTTGGACAAAAAATACCCTTGTTTTTATATTCAATATCCTTTCTTCTGTGTCCAAAAAGGGATATGATAGTAAGGAAAATTAGTAGCTTGAATGTCATGAACTTATTAAAGAAAAATGTGCGTATTTTTTTTTTGCAGGGAAGACAAAGTCATTGAGACCATATTTCACTAAAAATACAAGAAGAATAAATTGGAACAGGTATACTTATGCAGTTTGTCATATAGCATGTAAGTGCAGTGGGTGGCCTTTAAAATTTAAACTGCGCATTCGAATACTGACAAAGTTCCTCATTATAAAACAGAGAATGTGATAGGAACTGGCAGAAGTACCGTGCTGGTGGGATATTTAATGTGCGCCCTCTGAAAGCCCTGCACAGCACATCTGATCCATGATATTAGCAAGAAAAGTGCTTTCCCCTTTGACTGCATTGTCCAGATTAATTAACTCTGCTGCTCCCTTGTTGCCGCCCGCGGGTGACACGGTGTAGACTTGGGGACTTGTCACCCCGACTTCTGGGTGTGCTCAGCCCTCGGCGCCCACTCCCCACCTCACCCATCCCTGCCTTGTCCCAGCGCATCCCTGCCCCAGAGGGGTTTGCTATGGAGCCAGCTCCATCCTTTGTGCCAGCTGAGAGGCTTTTCCCATGCTGGGGGAAGCCTTAGAAGAGCTTTTAGGAATAATTTAAATTTCCTTTGATCCAACAACTCTGCAGGTAAAGAACTAATGGTGTTGGAGCAAGCAATAACTGGCTGCTGCGCTTGAGCCTCTTGGGGAGCGGAACAGGCTCTTCTCCTCTCCCTGGCTGGAATAACTGCTCTGTGTTTCTCCCTGGGCCAGTGAACAGAGATGGCTTTAAAAAAGATGGATTAGGAGATGCGCCAGCCGAGGCAGGACCATGGCCCTGCTGGTACACGTTCAGGGCCAGAGGGTGCCTTCTGGAGTAAAAGCTAAAATTCACCTTTTGCGGGCTCAGGCATAACATCACATCCTTCTTGTGCACAGCCTGGCCACGGATGATGTTTACTGTTTGTTGCCAAAAGGCTAACAAAAACTGTTTGTGCCTCTCCTGTCTTTAGAGTTCTCGTGCTCCTGAGCTACCTCGGGGCGCTTGGAAGGATATAGCCATCCAGGGGACACCATCCAAGTCACCACGCTGGCACTGACCACCACTGCACGGCGACTTTAATCAGGATTCTCACGCCGACAAACAGGGAGCAGGGAAGAAACCCAGGATGCCACGAATGGGAGCGCCCAAAGGGAACCCCAGGCGGTGCAGAAAGGAAGGTCGTTAAGGTTATTTTAATCCCTGCTTCGTGCTGCTTTGGTCACTCCGGACAAGGAACGAGTTTGGGTTTGGTTCTTCTTCCTGAGGGCTCTCAGAGGCACAGCAGACACTTGTGTTATTCACCAGGTCCCCACCAGGGTACATTCCATCATTGCCCATATTTCAGAACTAGTTTTGGCCGGGGAGAGTGTCTATGGTGACGACAGGGAGCTGACATACGCAGGCGCATTCTCATTCAGTTAAATACCCCAGCGGTGACTCTGGCCTGCAGGGAGTAACCTTTTTTTTTTTTTTTTTTCCCCAGTGTAAGGATCTTGGACCCACATGTATCTCTGCTCCTGACTTTCGGGCTGGTGAATGGAACGAAGAGCTGAGGATGTGCTACAGGCAAGAGCCTGCGCCCGAGAAGGCAGCAAATAGCACGATCTGGGCTGTAATGGCCGGTGCGACATAGGAGACTGCATCAACACAGATCCAGAACCTTGAGCAATATTGTCCTGCGGTTTGATTTCCATTCTGGCAGGCTACATGCAGTAAGGCCCAGGTTTTTCATGGCACTTTCCATTTTTGATTTAGGGAATTTGAAAAATACTTGTCTTGAGGCTGAGCCTGAAGTTACAATCTTGGCACATCCATACCATAAAATTCCCGTGGATAAAAGCAGAAACATCTGGATTCATGAGTGGATGTTGGCTAAATCCACCAGGAAAAAAAGAAACTAGCCTTCAAGGGATTCTAGGGGTTCTAGCCAGAATAAATAATACAACAAAATAAGAGTGTTATTAAGAGTAATTGTAATACTGAAGCTGAATTATAAGATGAGGGCCAAGCCCTTTTCACAATCTGCTTTTCCAGCTAAGAGCCCTTCAATTTACACTTAATGCACATGTGGCTGATGGAACAAAGAAAAAATTGAAGAAGGATGAAAGCAGTGCAGAGATTATTCAGCCTTGCTGGTTTAGCTCCAGGCACATCGTTTAAATGAGTAGATGATCAGTTTCCAGTTTGTTTTAAATTCTCTGGCATGAAATTTTACGCTCTATCCCAAAGTTGGATGTGCTTAAAACTTTTCTATCTTTTTTTTTTTTTAAGGCTCTGCCATTTTGTTTTATTTCTTAAGGCAAGACTCTGAAAGTGCTCTGCAGGAGACACCTAGGTGCTGGGACTGGAGGGGCAGCCTGGCTGGGTCACCAAGGGGTTGTGTCCCTGCTCCCAACCTTTGGGGATCCCGGGAACTGGGAACAGTTGCTCCTTTTCTCCCTCAGCCCTGGGAGGCTGAGCCCAGTCTTGCTGATGGGATGCTATACCCAAGCTCAGCAGCACCCAAAGTCAAGGAGAGTGACCAAGAGTGACCCAAAACTGCTGTGACCTACAGACTTGCAGCCTCTTTGCCTGGTTTAAAGCCTGGTAAAGGTTTGTACTGCTTGCCCCTTGCATCTCCTGCTGGTGTTTTTAGGGTTAAGAGCTGCTGAAGAGCACATCTTATTGCCACCCAGCCCCTTCTGCGTGGGTCTCCTCCACCAACTGTGCCCCAGGTCTCCAAAGCTGCCACGAGCACCAGATCATGGAGCATCTCTTCCCCTGATGTGATGAACTACACCCACATCCAGGTGATTAAAGAGTGTGTTGTAGAAAGTGCCCTTAACATGCTGTCCCTTCCCAACAGACCTAGTCAGCATTTCTCATTACCTGTACTTTGTCCACGCAGATCTGCCTCGCTGACCTTGCACGTCCCCATTCCCGGAAAGCCTCGGCCATCTGCCCGCTCCGTAACCTCCAGCCAACACAGCTTGGGGTGAGTTGCTTCCTTGTGCAATAAAACTCTTCTTGGTCAGTCCTCGCCCTGTCCTCCTCCTTTGTTGCCCTTGTCTTCCCTGTTATCCATACCACAGCCAACCTGTTGAATAGCTCTTGAGGGAGCCGGTCTGTTGGTACCGCTCTAATTGGTTCTCATCCATGGAGAGACTTTAGGTTTTCCACCACGGAGACTCTTCTTTTTATGCACTGTCAATGCTTAATGCTCTCTGCAGGCAGAGGTCTGAATGGTGGGATGCATGTTTGGGGTGAGGCAATACTTGAAATATGACTGGAGATACCAATGATACACAAATGATGACATTTACGCTGCCTTACGTTCTGTACAAGGAATAATCCTGTTTAGACTGTAAGGAGTGGGAGTTCAATTGGCCTTAAAATAACCCCAACACATCTAGGGAACCCATAAAAAGGATGCCCCGGTGTTTCTTAGGGATGTTATTTTCAGCTGATCTTATTTAGTTTGCTGCCAACATCTGTCACTTCCACCACTGCGTATCGCCCAGCACCCACAGCCTGGGTCTGAACCAAAAGCTGACAGGACCTAATGCAAAAAAAAATTCAGAGTGTCGCTTCCTATTAGCAGAGCGTGGCGTCCCGGCCCTCAGAGGGACAGGAGGAAATACATCTGTCCATGGATGTTACAAAATACTGGGTTTAGATTAGCTGCTGTCACCACCACTGTCCGCGCTTGCCGTCATGTTCTTCCACCCAACTTGAAGGCGATAGGAAGGTCTGCTGAAACTGTGGGGCTCTCGGGCAGGAACAAAACAGCTTGAGAAGCTGAAGGAGGAGAGATGAAGCAGAGCTAAATTTAGAATCCCAGATAAGGAAAATATCTGCATCTTCAGTGCTCTGTGGTTTTGTTTTGCTCTGCACAAAGCACACCTTGGTTTTGCATGGCTGTTTGCAGATTGCACCGACTCAGAGAAGGCTTGTGGGGAGGAAGGAAAAAAAAAAAGGCTTTGATGTCTTCAGTAAACAAATAGCAGTGTTAAAAGACCTTCAGTTCTTGTTAGCGTGCTGCAAACAGCTATGTTTGAAGAAAAATAAGCATCCCGAGGTTGATGGAAGGCTGGGAAAGCCATAAAGTACTATAGTCAAATCCTTGGCGTGAGGACATCAGAAATGACAGTGCCATGAAAAACTTTTTGTCTCTCCTTTTGGATTAAAAACAAAAGAACAAACTGGTTCGGGGTTTACTGTGGCTAAATCACAACCGCCCAAATCACAAGAATGCTGCCAAGTCCGGTGGAAAACCAAGGGTAGGAGTCCCCTGGAGATCTTCCCCTCCAACCACTGAGGTGAGGAGAAGACTCACCCTTTCTCTAACCACCATTTTGACTGAGCTTCCTCAGTGCTTCACCCACTACCACAGGGCCACCAGCACCTCCTCACTCTGGCAGCTGCAGGACCTTGCCCCAAAAAATACCTCATTGGCTTTTACTTACAATGTCCCTTTGGGAATGCAAAAGCTTAAGAAATTGATTTAATCAAAGAGAGGAGCTAAACAATGATCTCAATTACACCAGCGTAACCCTGGGGATGTTAATTTACATTTATACCCTTTTAACAATCCAAATTTGATTCAGAAGGAGACAGTTTGGGTTTTGTCTGTAAAGGGAAATTAAAAATCAGCAGGTTGTGATAATAATCAATATACCAATATTTACTGCAAATTTAAAACTTGTTAGGAGCCTCCAGGGAGCCTCTCGCTTTAGTTTCATGTAATTCCAAGTGTTTCTCTGCTTAAAGCGAATTCACAGGAGCTAGGAAAGAAATAATTCAGACATAGTTGACTTTTCAAAGTGTCTGTAGCATCGCTAACATCTTTTCTTTGATAAGACTTTTGTTCTGCCTACCAAAGCTCCATTCCAAACGGGACCAGCAAGGCAAACACTCCATCGACAAACCAGGGCTTGTAAGAAAAAAACAGAGGAAAAAAGCAAAAATTCCGGTGGGGGAAAAAAAAAGCTTACAATCCCAAAGATAATAAGTTTCCCTCTGGTAACTTCATACAAGCTTTTCACTTTCATTGTGAGCCTCTCCCAGCCAGATTCACAGCGAGGGTTTGTAGCTAAAGCTGAGGCAGAGACGGTTCATAATAAACAGAAGCTCCTTAGAGACCGTAGCCATGGCATGGGAGAGCTGTTTACCTGGCACCGTGAAGCACTATTCAGTTTATCTTCAGATGTTCCTACAGAAACAGAAGGCACTACAGTGTAGTAAATAAGGCCACTTCACCCCTAGGAATATGTTGGGTTGGTGTTTTTGGTTTTTTTTTTTTTCCATTTGGGTTGTTTTTTTGTTGCCCTTCTCTCTCAGCTGCAGAAAGCCTGTCCTGTGACTTCTGAATTCCTCCTTCATCCCTCTTCCCAAGAGGACAGCCTGCTTCCCGGTGCAGAGAGAGCCAGAAACTTGCTGACAGCAGCCAGGGGGGTGGCTTCCCTCACTGCCCATCGCAGCCAGCGTGACACCGTCACCCTCGGTGCCAGCAGCCTCTGCGGGACATGGATGTGTCCTCCAGAGCAGGACCACCTTCTCCCCAGGGAGAGCTAACGTTGGTGTAATGAGTTTGTACCAGGGAAATTTAGATGGAATAGGCTCTGGCCTGTGACTGAAGTCTAGTGTGTCACTCGGCTAATGCTGTCGGTGTCTTTGATTGTCACAAATGTGAAAGAGAAGGTCACTGGGAGCTTTGAGAGGCGCTTTGGGGGCTGGAGGTCACTCCTAGGATCTGTTCCTGGCTGTGATGGGGGAAAGGCCTTTGATTTCAAAGGGATGAGGGCAGGGAGCCTCCCCCTGCTCATCAGACTGGAACCCTGTTTCTCCCTTCCTGCCACTGCAAATATTTTGATTGCAGGAGGCAAAGCAATTGTGTTGTGTGTACTTTTATCATGTGCAGTCCCTGGGGCACGCTACTGATAACCATCAAACTCATCTCAGACCTGTGGCCTCCCCACTGGAGTGCTGCCACCAGCCAGGGTGGCTTTGGGTACAACCAGGCACCCCAGGGCACATCCCCATTCCTCCTAAAGGAGGTTCAGATGGGACAGTCGCACTTCAGGGCAAGCCGGCTCCCACGGTGGTGGCTCCTGGGGCCATTGCAATGACAAGGTCCCCTCCACAAGGCGCAGAGTGGCACTTTTAACAAGTGGTGATTTTACCGCTGAATTCATGCCTTTGATCACAGAATCACATGGGGTTGGAAGGGACCTCTGGAGATCATCTAGACCAACTCCCCTGCCAAAGCGGGTCCACCCAGAGCAGGTCCCACAGGAACGTGTCCAGGCAGGTTTTAAATGTCTCTGGAGAAGGAGACTCCACCACCTCCCGGGGCAGCCTCTTCCAGGGCTCTGCCACCCTCACAGGAAAGAAGTTTCTCCTTGCATTTAGGTGGAACTT
>VXAK01020087.1:7182-24588 GCA_013399435.1 Arenaria interpres | reverse complement strand
AGCCCAGAACTGGACCCAGTGCTCCAGATGGGGCCTCCCCAGGGCAGAGCAGAGGAGGAGAATGACCTCCTTCAGCCTGCTGGTCATGCTCTTCCTGATGCAGTGGCATCTTCCGGGATGCCACTGGCCTTCTTGGCCACAAGGGCACATTGCTGGCTCCTGGGCATCCTGTTGTCCACCAGGACTCCCAGGTCTTTCTCCTCAGAGCTGCTCTCCAGCAGGTCAGCCCCCAACCTGTCCTGGTGATTGGGGTTATTTTTCCCCAGGTGCAGAAATAACCCCATGCACCAGTACGGAGCTTGGGGGCTGACTTGCTAGAGAGCACTAGATGATCCTCTAATGCCCAGCTCACCCCCTCGGGTGGGATTCGGGGCTGAGCTGATTTATGGCATAGCACAGCAGGCTGTGCGGGCCGTGTTTATTCAAATAACATCAGCCCTCTTTATCAAATGCTATTCCACTTCTAGTTTAATTAAAACACAATTAGCGGGGCTGGCAGTTTTCTTACATGTGCCCGGTCTTCTATGAAATTAATATTAATCTCTGTGCAGTGTGCGAGCCGGTAAAGTGACACGTGGAAAATTACACATTCTTGACTCGGGGAAAGGCAAACTGGAGGATGACTTCATGTTCCTGAGCGAGGAGATCAGCATGCCAGATGCGCTGAGTGCCTGACCCCTTTTAAAGGCTCTGCAAGGTCACACGTAACTTTAAAAATGTCATTTCAGGCGTGCAGAGGGAAGAAAGAGAGCCCAAAAGCTTTACGGTACTCAGTTTCCCGTTTCGTTTGGTTTGGGCAGTGTGAATGGGTCAGTAACACGAAGCAGAGCTCTGGTCTCTGTTCTGGCTGCGTGTTTCCAATAGACACCCTAATGCCTTTCTCATGGCCGGAATTTTTAACAATCTGTATCTTCTTGCTATTAATTAGAAGCTGTGTTTCGTTTTCGGATGAAGAGCGAGCCTCGCAGTGTAGCTGACAAGTTTGCAGTCCTTGCTCTGAGTCAGGCATTGAATTTTACTCAATTGTTTTATCTGGAGACAAAAGCAACAAACGTGAGTATAGAATTAATGCCTTCTTTAAATGGTAATTTTATTTTTAAGTCACAAAAATCAGGTGGCATTCAGTTGTTTCTGCTCTTACCGCTTCCTCTGCTGTAGACTTGGATGCCCTTTCTTTTTCCTCGCCCAACTCCTCGCTCCCAAAAATCTCTGTTGAAAAGCATCTGGAGAATGATCTGGGTCTCTGTCCCCGTAGCAAATTGTATAACAGCATTTTGTACACTTGTGTTTTTCCTCTCCCCCAGTGCATTCCACGCACCTACACAGTCATGCTAATTAGATCATGTAATATACTTAAACGTGGCAAAAAAAAAAAGAAGAAAAAGAAATCTGTTCACAGGGTGTTGCAAGACAGAGCTGGATTTGGAAAGCAGCCATTCATGAATTTTGTTTTGTTTGAGAAAACCCAGAGGATGTTATTTTACTGAAGATGAAGCAAACCCCATGTAATAGGAGCTGTAATCTAAGGAGACAAATTATTTTATTTAAATAGTCCTCAGTGTGAGCCCTGATATAAGGGCTTGCTTATGCGAAAGACACTGCGTGAGTTTAACGAAGCCATTAAAAATAATTAAACCTCAACTAAAAAAATCCAAATGTTAAGTTAAACTTACCAAAACTAAACTAATGTTAGTTCACGGTGCATAGGTGCAAAGGAGCTAAGTAGCGAGGAACTCTGAGCATCAGGTGTCTTTTAAATGAAAAGATGGGCTCTGGTGATGGATTCAAAATGTGCCTCAATCAATTTTGCTATAGAGGATCTTAAGCTGTGCATAATGCGGCAATCCCTGCAGCCACGGGGTCAGTCGGGAGAGTGAAAACAGCCTTCTCTCTTTACACTCAGATGCTTATTTCTAGGGAAAAGAGTAATTCCGAGCGCTCTGCCCATTTGACAGCAACGTTTAACTGGTTTTACGATACAGTTGGCAACCTCATCGGCTCTCGGGTAGAAATTGCTTTCCTAATATCAGTTCAGATGCTAAAAGTTTGGGCCGCTGACTCCCATTTAAAGCTGTAGAGCTACTGAGTCCGCTCTTAAATAGAACCACGATCATTTTCCCGAGGACCCAGGCAGACCGAGAGCGTTACGGGATGATTGCACTTCTGCAAAGCTAACGAAGGCGGTGACACGGGGCGTGAAAAAATGACACGTTATGAAACACAGAGGAGAAGGAGCCGGGGCTGTGGCGGGGAGGTGGTGTGGTGGTCCGGGAAAAGCCGGTCCCCTGCCAGCAGATTTCATCCCACTGCCGTTAATGAAGTATGACGATGACTTTCAGCTATATCCCTCATCGACACTAGATGTTGCTATGCTGCTGCTCATATAAGCTATACGTTACCCAGGCTCTTAAACAGTATTTACTGCAATTTCCTCTTTCCGGTTTCTGTTATTCGCTGCATTGTGACTGCTGGGTGAGCTGCTACTTCAATTTGCTACTTTTTTTTTTTTTTGAAGTTCGACTTTTATTTGTATCATATCAAGTTTATAACCCCCTCGAATGTCCACATAAAACTTTACAAGCAGCACAGACTCTTGTAAGTGATATCATGAAGCAACTCCTATATGAATGTCAAATATTTACTTAAACTCTGTTTCTGGATTTTTTTTGCAATCCAAGGGGAATGACATTGTTAACCGGATGATTCCGGGAACAGACTGACAGCTGCAAGGCCACGGAGGGAAGTTTGTTTATAAGGGCGGGGGGGGGGGGCGGGAAATATATAAAAAATTAAAAAAAACCCCAACTGTTTAGCCCTGCTGGGTTTCAGACTTTCTACTCCCACATGTTTGAGTGGGAGAAAGGACAAATCTTAGGACGTTGATTTCCCCATGGCAACAGAAAACGGAAATTACTTTAACCCCATCTAGTGACAGATGACTCATTGCTCAGCCTGCCGCTATTTTCCAAGCACTAAAACAATACAGCTGCAAAGAAAAGGCCAGCCTACATTATCTCATAGGCTGAGCGCTGGGGCTCGTGGGAGAGGGCAACTCTCTGGCTGCCTTTTTATCAAAGAAAGACAGAGCCAGAGCCTTTTGGCACTTCTTAATGCAGCCTTCCAGTCCCTAAAAGGGCTCCAGGAGAGATGGGGAGGGACTCTTGATCAGGGAGTGGATCCATAGGATGAGGGGGAATGGTTTTAAACTGGAAGAGGGGAGATAGAGATTAGATCTCAGGAAGAGAGGTTTCATGCTGACGCCAGCACATGGGATGGGAGTTGGTGGACAGGAGGCATGTGGGGCATCCTTAAGGGCACCCACCTGTTGGGGCTGTTCAGCCTGGAGAAGGCTCCGGGGAGACGTTATAGCCCCTTCCAGTCCCTAAAGGGGCTACAGGAGAGATGGGGAGGGACTATCAGGCAGTGGAGCGACAGGACGAGAGGTAGTGGTTTTAAACTGAAAGAGGGGAGATTTAGATTAGATACTAGAAAGAAATTCTTTCCTGTGAGGGTGGTGAGGCACTGGCCCAGGTTGCCCAGAGAAGCTGTGGCTGCCCCATCCCTGGAGGTGTTCAAGACCAGGCTGGATGGGGCTTTGAGCAACCTGGTGTGGCGGGAGGTGTTCCTGCCCAGGGCAGGGGGATTGGAACCAGATGGTGTTTAAGATCCATTCCAAGCAAAACCATTCTATGATTCTTGTATTATATAAGGCAAATGTGCCTGCCTGCTGGCCATCCCCGTGCCACCGGAGGGCAAACCTGAGGTGTCCCAGGGATGGAGGTGATGGGACGAGCTGCTGGTGGGTGTCCCACTGCTCAGTCCTCACCCTGCATCCAGTGGTCCAACAGGACGCTTCCATGCTTTCAGTTTAAACAACTCTCCCTTGAATCACCTGCAATGAGCTGTGCGTGCAAGAGAGGAACGATTCATTCCCGAATGCAGCCCGCTAAGGGGACAGTGGGAATAAGCAGGGTTTTCAGGTTCCTAGGTATGAAAAAGATACCTGGTTGCAGAAGTGCATTTCTGTCATAACAAGATCCCACAGGTAGAGGCCAAAATAAAAATATTCAGCTTTGAAAGCTGAATTATCCCAGCTGACAGGGTAATTAGGGAGAGTGGTTTCTGAGCAAGGATGGTGGAACCAGTATGACTTGGAGTCTTCAAAACCCAGTGAAGGTTTGAAGGTGAGGTGAACAATGAGGTGTTCCTGTGAAAGACAAGCTTCAGTCCAGCTTGTAGGACAAAGAGGTAAGCTGTGTGCCCAGGAGGTCAGCAGCTTTAATGGCTGTATCTGTCTTCTTGCACCCTAGACCCCTTGCAGCAGAGCCACTCAGAGCTACCAGGTCATATGAGGAACATCTCTGTTGAGCATCTCCAGTGTCGACAACAACTCTTGCTCAGCACCTTCTGGACGTGGAAGCGAAGAGCTGTTTTGGACAGGAGCTGGTTCAAGCCTGTGGATTCTAGGGTGTTTCTTCATCCGTCTCTTTCCACCATCAGTGCAGGAGGTACCTTCTTTACAAATGCTGGTTTTCCCAAATCCTGGCAAGGATTTAGTAAGGATCAGAAATGAGGCTAATAGGCCTTAACTGAGCCTCAGATGTGTTTTGCACATAAAATATTACACCACTGAATGGGGAGGGTATTAATGCTACCACCGAGATGATATACTAAATTATTGGTTGGTCAACGTCATTTTATTTACCACAAACTGGGGGCAGACATTGCAGTGTTGGGACATTCAGGACCCCAGAAAAACTACATGGTGGGATAGTGTCATGGGATACGTGAAACATTTTCTGTCTGGGAAAGACAGGCTGAACTGCTGGTACAATAGCTGAGCCTTTACTCAATCCTGGCACCCGTATTGCGGGTATGATTAACTTTCTGCTTCCTAACAGCAGAAAATCAGGTCCATACGTTTCTATTTGGACAGTACAATTAACAAAAAGAATAACTCCATTAGCAGGTTGTTCCGGAAACCAGGTGCTGGGCTGCATTAACGGCACACAGATTACCTCCGTGTGGAAATCAACACGTGCCAACAGAAGCGGTCGCCTTTCCGGGCTCAAACCCAGACCTTGAACTGGGGGCTCTGGGCTGCGCAGGGCGCTGCTATCTATCGACGCGGGTCCCCTTATCTGGGAACACCCCAGGGGTGGCTGCATCCATCCCGGAGCCCTGATTTCCACAGCAGCTTCACTGAGGTGCTCAGAGATGCTGCTCCTGCCTCACGGTGCCCCTCTTGGCCGCTGCTTCACCCCAAACCCTTCCTGACCAGCTCTGATTTTGGGATAAACAAAAGGGATTTTTTGATCCAGAGGTACTATATGCTATAGTCATATTTTTCTTCCTCCTCCTGATCCTTTTCTCACAGCACTCTCCTCTAATGCAGAACATCCCCCTCCCCAAAACAGAAGAGCCCTGCGAACCTGCCAGCTGTGGCCAAGGAGGACCAGAGATCACAACAGCTTATTTTTGAAAAGGAAAATATGGCTGTTACCGTCTCAACTTCTGCCACAGAAAGACATGGGGATTCAGATTAAACTCCATCTTTCCAGAATTCACCCGTCAGTGTTCTGGTTTAGAAGCCCATGAATTACGGTGCTAAACAAAAAAGATTGTTCTTTTCAGAGAAGCGGCAATTGCCAAAATGTCCATGTAGAAAATGAGAGTAACGGTTTTAATTGAGGCATGCTTTTTTTGTTTTAACATTCTCTCCACTTCTTTGACTAGAAAATGGCTGCATTACCTGGAAAAATATTTTTGTATTGTGCTGCTTGAGGGGAAAAGAGCTAATTAAATTTGTAAAAGTGGAAAATACTGTCTAAGAGGTCTTTGTGAGGCTGTGGTTCTGAGTGCTGGCGTCGGCTTTACTGCCAATATGTGCAGATGGTAACAAATGAGCTACCATCAACCACCCTTTGTTGTCCCAGGGCCCCACTTGGCTCATAAATGTCTTCACTGGTTATTATTTCCAATATTTAGTGTTCGGTTTGTAAGTGCAGTGCTCCCATTGATGCTCTACCCCAAGCCAGGAGAGCCGGGTAAGTAATGGCAGCTTCTTAAGCAGTTCTGGGTATGCAGAGCCCTCTGACCAGGAGCAGAGAAGCTGCTAAGGACACACTGCAGCAGCCACAGGCGAACCAAGGTCAGCAATGACACCGAGACCTCCACAGCTGACCTGCTTGCACATAAATACGGCTTTCCAGCAAGAGCCTGGTCCTACTGGGGCCTGTACAGCCCAGGGCCAAGACCAGGCATGGACCAGAAGGTCTGGTTTTCAGGGCTGGTGGCTGTGCAGGGGGGTTTGAGCAGGGTAACCAAAGGTGTTTTTTCTCCCATGGACTCCAGGAGTTTTAGGCCCTCGACATAGAAAGGATATGGACCTGTTGGAACGGGTCCAGTGGAGGGCCACGTAGATGATCAGAGGGATGGAGCACCTCTCCTATGAAGACAGGCTGATAGAGCTGGGGTTGTTCAGCCTGGAGAAGAGAAGGCTCCGGGGAGACCTTATAGCAGCCTTCCAGTATCTGAAGGGAGCTACAGGAGAGCTGGGGAGGGACTCTTTGTCAGGAAGTGAAGTGACAGGACAAGGGGTAACGGTTTTAAATTGGAAGAGGGGAGATTTAGATTAGATACCAGAAAGAAATTCTTTCCTGTGAGGGTGGTGAGACACTGGAACAGGTTGCCCAGAGAAGCTGTGGCTGCCCCATCCCTGGAGGGGTTCAAGGCCAGGCTGGATGGGGCTTTGAGCAACCTGGTCTGGTGGGAGGTGTCCCTGCCCAGGGCAGGGGTTGGAACTGGATGGGCTTTAAGGTCCCTTCCAACTCTAACCATCCTGTGATTCTATGCAGACTTTCCACAGAACATACTGTACTGAATTTTGCGTAGCCAGAGGAGACAGTAGTTCTTCTTACAAACAAGGACATAATAGTCTTTTCCAGAATGAGAACACAAACCACTTCCGCAAAAATAGTACTTGAAGCTTTGGGCAAACGTAGCGTCTGCTCTTTGATTTATCGGCCCGAGCCCTGTGCTGTGCTCAGTCCTCCACAGCCGTCCTTAGAAACACTTCCTCCGCCTCTTTCAGCCTGCGAACGCTGCGGCAACTCGTGTAAACCACAAACAACTGCCGTACACGTTCTGCCAGCGGTTCTTCGTTCTTGCCGACAGGTTCTTCCTTTAACAGTGCCCACCGTTTCTGTTCGGCAGCTCGCGTTGCCCCCAAGCCTCCTCCCCGGGCAAAGGCAGCGGGCAGAGGAGCTCTTCTCCACCAGGTGGGTGGAAGTCAGGGTCCAAACTCTCCATCTCCGTTTTGCAAAGCAACTTTCTTCATCTCTGCCGGGATATTTCCTTCCCCCTTAAGCCACGAGGGCTTAGCCGTGCCTGGGTCTCTGGCCAGCCAACGCTCTCTCCTCCAGCAGACCTTACGCCTCCTCGTGAGCCCCGAGGCTAATTTTCCTTTGACTGCAGAGTCCAGGAAATACCAGCCCTTTCCGACCCTCATCGGAAGGTCAAGGCAGAAGGAGTTTCTTCCTTGGTGCCTAATTCTCCGACGCGTGTTTGAGTTTTCCTACTGCAGTCTGCTCGTTTCCAGGCAGAGCCGCCTGTAACAATTTCCCTCTCTTTATTCCAGCCCCTTTTCCCTCGCACTGGAGCAATGGAAAGGGTCTCAGGCCACCGGCTTTCCTGGCTCGCCTTTGGAGGAAGGCTGCAAACTCGTGTTTCCTGGGAACTACAATTCCCAGAAGACATCTTATCTTCCCCCAAACCAGGAACCCAGGCTCGCTGGCTCTGCCGCATCTTTCGAAAGGCTTCCTCCTCCCTACACAGCGATGACAGAGGAGGACGGGACGAGGCCTCCTGGAACAAACTGCCTGGGGCGGGCAGGAGGGGACCGTGCAGAGGTCCTTTCTGCATCCATCTGGGCACAGCCTCAAAGCTCTGTGCAAACCAGGAGGAGAGCATCATAAGGTCTCGGGGTGAAGGCACTGCTTCCATTTACACAGAACTGCGAGATCCCAAGCAAAAATGTGCTGTTTAAAGGGCTGGTCAGTGTTAAAAAGTGTTTCAGGGACTGCGTGAGAATGGAAGAAATGCCCTCCCCAGCCACATGTCTCCACTAAAGTAATATCTCAGCGTGTCTGTTTTTAGGAGTCCACAAAATCCTCCTCTTTAGCCTCTGGCCAGACATGTTTGTGGTACCTGCTGCGGTGCCAAATGCTCCACTGGCTTCCTCCTGCCGGGGGAACAGTCTCCAGGGAGATTTCAAGAGGAAGGACTTAACTCCATGGCCCTAAGCAGTGTCTGTGCTCTTTCATGTGATGTGACTCAGCACTGTACTTGGTCACTTAATGAGCCTTAGCGATCCTAATTAAAGCCAGTCCTTGCCCAGACCATGGCTGAGCGAGTGCTGTCTCAGCCAGTGAAGTCATTACCAGTGATACCACCCTCAAAAAACCCATTTGCGAGGGAGCTGTAATCTCCTGATCTCTGCTTTTTGCAATCAGAAGTCAAAGTTGTTCCTTTTATGACATCCTTCTAAAATCTGCTTTGCAAGCTGAGCTCTTGGGACTGTGTCACGAGAAACCCCCAAAAATCAGATAGCAGAGTATGTCATGGGCAGCTTGAAAGGTCCGAGGCTGGTTTTTGCAGAGCAAGAAGGTTGGGCTTGGTTTCCAGCAAGTAACGAGCAGCATGGTATCTCCAGAGCTTCAGAAAAGTGGTGGGACTTTGGGGTGCAAACATGAAAAGGGCAACGGAACTGGTGAGGGATCTGGAGAACAAGTCTTCTGAGGAGCGGCTGAGGGAGCTGGGGTTGTTCAGCCTGGAGAAAAGGAGGCTGAGGGGAGACCTTATCGTTCTCTACAACTATCTGAAAGGAGGTTGTGGAAAGGTGGGGGTCGGTCTCTTCTTCCAAGTCACACGTGACAGGAGAAGAGGAAATGGCCTCAAGTTGCACCAGGGGAGGTTCAGATTGTATATTAGGAAAAATTTTGACACTGAAAGGGTTATTAAGCCTTGGAATGGGCTGCCCAGGGAAGGGGTTGAGGCACCATCCCTGGAGGTATTCAAAAAACGGGTTGACATGGTGGTGGGGGCATGGTTTAGTGATGTTTTTTTTGTCAGAGTTACGTTGACGGTTGGACTAGATGATCTTAAAGGTCCCTTGCAACCTGGACAATTCTATGAGTCTATCAATCTCAGCATTCTTTTTCAGCACTACATGAAGCTTCGGGAGGGTTTCGCTCTGCAGGTTCAGCCTGAACCACCGGCCTGACAAAAGCCGCTGTGTCAGGAACTAGAAGATGGGGGGAAATAAAGTGATTCAGACTGAAGATGAGACAACCTTTCAAAAATCCTGGACCAAGCACTTCTGGAGAGTTTGTAAGAAATATCCCCACTTGCCGAGGGTAAATCTGTGAAAGGTATCACACCCTCCTCCACTTATGACATTGCCCTGTCACTCACAGGAGGGAAATACCAAAGTGCAATTGCTGCAGAGGGCAATCAGATAATGCTGGTTGCTAATTGCCGCTGCCAGGGAAGCCTCATTATGCTCCAATCTGGGTGAAGCAAGTTTTAGTCGCCGAAGCTCCGCCACTAACACGGCACCAACCTTCTCTCCCTCTTCCCCAAAAGGCTGTCATTTCAGTGACCGTCGTATGCCAGTGCTCAGTATTTCTATTTATATAAAATTTGTGTATATATGTATCTATAGCCAGGCAGCTGTAAGCAGCCTGACTGATGTAGCAGATTGATGGCTGGGTGAGATGCACCCGAGTAAACCCAGAGGGGCCACGCAGACGGGGGCTGTTTCCCAGGAGATCAACATGTGGTCACCTAAACGCGCCACAAACCGTCTTGCTCGACAGCCCTGGGGCAGGAGTGTGCTCCCTCCCCACTTTATTCTCCGAAAGCCTCCCGGGACCAGCTGCGTCCCCCGGGGGACCGGGATGCTCTATGTGCTTGGCTCCCCTGGCACCAGATGGGGTGGGCAGCAGAAGAAAAGCAGAGCTACCCTGTGGAGGTATTTTAGCAAATTTGGAATAGTCGAGTGGTAGCCGTGTTGAGAGCTGGGGGGTTTTGAGCCAGAACTTGCCATCCTGAAGCACCATTTCCTCTGCCATCACTTCCTTACCTCTGTCCACCTGCTTTTAAAATAACGTCCTCGCCCTCGCAGCACAGATCTGTTACAAATGATGATGAGAGCAGCTGGCCAGAGCCTTAGCTTTTCCCGCTTTTCTGAAAACTGCAGGGGATTTTTCCTTTCCATTCAAGTATGATTAGACGCAGGAACGTTAGACAATTTTTTTCCCCTGCTGCTCTGGGTTAAAAAGTCACTCCTTCCTAGCTTTAAAACGATACAAATTGAACTTTTTTTTGGTGTTTTTTTTTTTTTTTTTTTTTTTTAAAAAAAAAAAAAAAGGCCACGAGCTGCTTGCTTTTTGCTCTTTCAGCGTGGTGACACCAAAGTGACGTCGGAAAGAGGAAGCGCCCCAGAGCCCGAGCGGCGGCGGCCGATCCCGTGCTGCTGCTGGTGTGTCTTTGCCCGCTTATCTCCCAACTTCACCCATCTTGTGGGCCGGCTGCCTCCCAGAGCGGAGGAGTTGGGGTCTTCTCCTTGGGCTCCAGAAGGGCTCCAGGAATAGCTGCGTCCGCGGTGCGGTGGCGGGGATTTCGCGCTGCGTCCCACGGATTAACGCCCCAGCACGGCGTTGTCACCTCATTTCTGGGGACTTCCCAGTGAATTTGGTTCAGACCCAGGTAAGTGCCGGCTGGAGCGGGAGTTTGCTGGGGCGTTGGCACAGGGTTTGATTTTGGGAATTCCACTGACAGCAGGAAAAAGCGATGTGAAATTGTCCATCAGCTTAACTCCATTCCTGACTCCAGAGCGTGGTTTTGCTTTAAATGCAGGAGGAATGCTGCTGCCAGGAGAGATAAGGTTGTTGGCTCCGGGATGGGCAGTTTGCTCATGGGCAAGCCCTCAGTTACTAAAGTCAATACTAAATACAGCTCTGAATCACGCCCTGCCGCAACCTTCACTCGCCCAAACCAGCCCAGGGATGTTTGGTTACCGGGAGAACCCAAAGATTTGGAAACAGGTGTCTTCCGAAGCAGCTTTTCAGTGCAAGTTCCAAGGAAACGCCGACCGTTTGCATACGGATCTGCTGGGAGAGATCCCAGGGGTGATGCCCTGACCCCAAATAAGTGGCCAACCCTTCTTGTCTGAGGACGGAAACCTTTGGAGTCCTCAGCTGGAAGTGTGGGCTGTAGCTACGGAGCAGATGCCGACCAAACATCTCACACCCCTGTCACCCATCGACACGCGGGAGAGCCAGGAAACTCCCAGCAGCGACCTTCCTCCAGCTGATCTGAGATAACCGGGCACCCGGGCATCCGTTAGGGGCTGGCAGAAAGTTAAAAAAAAAAACAAAGTTAAAAAAAAAACCCAAGAAAGTTAAAAAATAAAGAAAGTAAAGCCCAAGCTGCCCGTCTCTGGGTGTGCGGTACGGGCTGCTGTACGTGCTACTTATAATTAGATTGCTGAAGAACCGGTTCTGGTTTAGGATTACGTTCCCTCAGTAAGTGTGACAGAGGGTAAAACCAGGGTAATCTGGCAGTTCGTGGCCACTTTCATTTACAGGTTTAACAGTGAGTGACACCTCTAGGGCTGCGTGCCGCCGGTTGCTCCGCTTGTTGGCGTTCTTTATATATTTGCTAATGATTTTCAGAAATCTTTGACGGGGACCCCCATTGCCGGCCGGGAGAGTGCAAAAACCTGGATGAAATGCAAACATTTTCAGTGCTTTAACGTTTCCCCCCGTCGCAAAGAGGACCTGATGGATTAACCAGGCGAACGGGCGTTGCGGCGCACGTAGGTAAATAGCGTGCTGCTCAGCAGGCTAATCCCAACCGCAGATAAACACTCCTGTCCAGTTATTTCCTTCCAAAAGCCTTCCAGGTGAAGGTTGGACTCGATGATCTGAAAGGTCCCTTCCAACCCAGACCATTCTATGATTCTATGAAGGCCACCCGTCCTTCAAGTGTTGTGCACTTGGGTATCTCTGACTGCTGAGCACGCTGTGATTTGTAACCCCCTGGTCTTCCCAGATTTACGGACGGAATTAAAGGAAGGTGAGAACATACCCCCCAGCACTGCTCTTTTGAGGTCTGGGGTTTTGTGCGCAAGGGTTTGTGTTTCCTTAATTGTTTGTGGGGTTGGGTGTTTGTTTTATTTTTCACTTGTTCTTCCTTTTTTCGGTTTTCATCCTATGGCAAAGCCTGGTGTTTGTTTTATTACTCGGACCGTGTAAGATGACTGGGAGTCTGGGAAAAAAAAAAAAAAAAAAAAAAGAGGAATAGAGAATTATGCTATGGGTTTTAGTGGGGGGCTAGAACAAACTGGGAGCAGAGCACTGGGGAACTGGGACTGATGGCAGCCTTGCGTTTGGTTTAAACTCTGGAAAGGCAGCTCACAGCACTTCTTATTGCCTGGGTGCTTGTCAAAGAGTAAAGTAACTTTTGGGGGACTAGCTTTATGCTTCCTGAGAGATTTTCTGAAGGAAAAAATAAAGGCACACTTTTTTGTGTGCCTTCTCTTGGGGGGGTGCCACCCGCTCCAGCCCGCGTTCCCCTCCCGTGTGTCTGCACACCTTTGCTGTGTGATGCCACAGGGTGTCTGGTCCTTCTCTGGGGGGACTTGCTGGTCACCTCAGACCCCTGCATTCAGCTCTGCCAGCTCCTGCTCCTTCTGCATCCCCTGCAGAGCCTGTGGGGTTCTCCAGCTCATAGAATCATAGAATCATAGAACAGTCTGGGCCAGAAGGGACCTCCAAAGGTCATCTAGTCTGACCTTCCCGCAGTCAGCAGGGACAACCCCAACTAGACCAGGCTGCCCAGGGCATCGTTGAGCCTCACCTTGAATATCTCCAGTGAAGGGGCCTCAACCACCTCCCTGGGCAACCTGTGCCAGTGCTCCACCACCCTCACAGTAAAGAACTTGTTCCTAATATCCAATCTAAATCTGCTCTTCTCCAGCTTCTCATGGTGCCTTGAAACCTTCATGATTTGTTCAAGGCCCTTATTTTTCCCTGTTGTGATCCATCCAATGGATCACGACATGAAAATCCACTTTCCTCTGGCCATCCAGCCCATGGGCTACCAGGAGACAGGGTGGTGGCAGGAGGGGACAGAGCCATCCTGGCTGTTAAGCCCCGTGGCCCCAGCACTGGGACTTCAGGGGAAGCTGAAGTCTACTGAGGAGCACCTTAAGGAGCAAAGTCTGAGAGCTGCCTCCAGCTTGGCAGCATCTCCTGTTCTTCGGAGCCCTGAACAAACTCCTCCGAGTGAATCATCTCCTGATTTACATGAGTCAGAAACCGGGGAGACACTAACGCAACAATAATTGTGGCAAAACACAGGCTCTCCCTCGCCAGGAGGACAGAGGTGAAGAGGTTTAAGATGTTTTTAGGCTGGTTTTCTAACAAAGTTTTGAAAGTTGTAGCAGAGCTCGGATAAAAAGGAAAATAAGTAAAAGGAGCTGCGTTACTAATTGCTGTGGGAGAAGGGGGTGTCTCAGCAGGACCGCAGGTGAAAATTTGGAGCATTTAAGCTCAGAAGCAGCAACTCCCTTATCTTGTCTGACCATCTCTCTACCAGGTACAGTCGCAGTTTGCCTGGGTATTTGTAAATTTTTAAGTATGAATGCCAAAGTAAACTATTCTGATCATCTGGTCTGACCTGCAGCGTCAGGCGAGCATCAGGACTTGCAGTTTCCTTGAACAAGGAGCCTTTGGAAGGAAAAAACCTCCAGTCCTTAGTAAACGCAATTTTAATGATGATGGTCCTGATGATGGACCGTTTCACTGGCTGGATTTGTGTCAAATCCAGCTTTACCTGGTTCAGATTCCGACATTCAGGTGACATCCAGGAAAGCCTTTTCCCTTCACAAGAATAACTTCCCAATACTATAAAGAAGGATCTGAGGAACAAGGAAAGTAGCATATTGCAAAAGCGTGCAAAAAACCTGGTAATCAAAAATTAAAACCTGATAATCAAATTTATATACCACTGACGTCTGTCTCGAAGAAAACCATCCTAATCCAGTTAAAGGCATAATGAACCTAGTTACATCTGCTACGCTTGTGACCTTCAAGCCTACCGCAGAAGTTTGGCAGTGGCTTCCTGTGAAGCTGATGAGGCTGTCAAATTGGTACTCATCCCTTCATATACTGCATTCTCAAACTTCCCAGTGTTCAGAAGAAAACAGATTTATCTCGCTCGATCTATGGACTTTTCTCCCAGAAGTGGTTTTTTCTCTCTGTAGCAAATAACAAAGGCAAAGCTTTGTTATTTAGGCTGAAACATTATTCAGATTTTTAAAGTCATGGGCTAATTTTGAGCATTTTAATAGTGTAAGTAATGAAGCCAAAGTTTAGATAAAAATGTTCAGAATTAATACTGCCAGTAGCTATAGGCACACATAAGCCTGATGATAGGGTTGTTTTAGAAGCAGAGCATAGCTGGACTACACAGAGCTAGCACCAAGCAAAAATGAGAGTGTAGAGCAAAAGATACTATTTTTAAAAACGCACCTATAGAAAGATATGTGTGCTATAGAGGGAGACTTTGTAGTGCCCTCTCTATATGGTATCATATGCAGTCAGAACAGCAATAAAGAGAAAATGGTGTTTACTAAAGCTAACAAGGAAAAGAAACTGAGGGGGGACAGCGCGGAACATTGTGAAAGAAGCAAACAGCAGCTCAGAGGATGAAATTTTTGCATGTACTGAGTTATAACAGGAGGCGAAAAAGGAAATAAAGTGGGAAGCTTGGAGCAGTGCTGGATCCAGAGAGACGAGAGCGACGCCGAGTTGGTGGTACGCTGGGTAGCACAGGATATCTCAGCGCTGTACAGGAAAAGAAAATGAGATTTATGCCAGATAAAACATACTTAAAGTTATGCAATGACTAGCACGCTTCTTATCTCCCCCTTGAAACCCACTTTAAAAATAAAACATTGGGAGGAACTTCAACTTGCAAACTGTTGCTTTTCATTTAAACAAGTGAAGATGCCCACCTAGAGATATTTAAACCAGAGAAGGACGATTTGGAGGGTGGGCTCATAAGCAGAATGATGTTATGTCTAGAACAGATAAAGAACTTGCACCAAAATTGGAAAAAATGAAGTTGCTTTGGTTACAGCCTCCCTGCCTGGCCCTCTAATCAGTAAACCCACTTGTGTCAGAGGCATCACCCAGCCTCTGCTCCGGCTGATCCATCCCCAGCTGGGCTGCATCCCAGCTCTAAAAGCCACCAAGGCTCCTCGAGAAAGGCTGAGGGGGTGGAGAAGGTTGTGAGAAGCCTGGAGGCTTTAAGAGAAGGAAGCCTGAGGAGCAGTGACCAGGAGATCTGTGTAAAAGTGAGGAGATGTTGGGGAGGAAGGAGGAGCTGAGACCTGGAAGTTGTTTCTGGTGAAGAAAGGGACTGGGGGGTGGCAAAAGGGGAAGGAGGTGCCGGCGGCGGGGCAATGTCACTGGGAGCTGGGGCTGGCACCGTGAGTATCTGCCATGTGGGGTGGGAGAGCCATGCCATGCTCCGCGCAGAGCTCGGGGCTGCAAATGCAACCCCAGGATGCTGGGCTGGGGAGTTCCTGCTGGTTTGGGAAGTTCTAAATGGTTCTCAGGGCTTGAGAGATGAAGGTGCAACTTGGTGGCAGCTCTGGGGACCAGGGCTCCGTGGAGGAGCCTCGGTTGAGGCCAGCTTGACACAGCACAAGGGGTGGTGGGGTGATGTCCCCGATGCTGACGCCTGTGTGAGGGGCAGGGAGGAAATACTGAGCTGAAGAGGCGTGAGACAACCTTGAGGTGGGTCATGAGGCGGCGCGGGGGCGTTTGCTGCTCTCTTGAGGATGGAGACATCACTGTGGGGACTGTCAGAGGGTGGTTTCTTTGGTTGAGGAGACAGTGACGAGTTCCTATTAAATATGTAAAATCCTGAGATGCTGAGTGATGAAAAGTACGGCCCCATCCCTGAGAGTGGAAATGCCCAAAGCCTCCCGTTATTGGGAAGCTAAAGATCTTTCAGGCTTATGCTAAAGATCGTTTATTTCCTCAAAGAAAATCCTGCGTCCCAAAGTGTGCTGCAAGGAGGTGTCTTAGGATTTTTTGGAAAGAAGCGTTGTTCCTCCCCCCCAACAACACCAGGAAAAGCCCCCGACGAGCATCCCGCAGCTCAGGGAGCAGGGCACGCCTGGGGCGGGTTGAGTCACAGGAACAGTGAGTTTTGACATTGCTAGAGAAAAAAAACCCAACCCATAATGGTGCATACCGACGGCTGTCACAGGAAAGACTCGCTCTTTTCAGCGGCTTGGTGCTGCAAAATGCACTTTAAACAAGACAAAGGTCTCTTCTCCAGAGTTTGAATGGCTGTTCTTAGCTATTGACAAGCCTGGAGTTGGCAAAATAGCTGCTTCTTTCTTTTCTATAAGTATAATAAACATAAATGTGCTATGATAGAGTCGATGGAATATAATAAGTTGTTACACGAGTAAATTTGTTTAATTTTCTTCCCAGACAACAGCGGCAAAGAGCTGCTGCAGTGAATGCCTCACAGGGATAGAGTCTGAGTAGGAGAGAAAATTAGATTCTGTTTCTGAAAGGGGAGAGAGAGCCAGGCTTTGTGAATGAAGAACAAATCCGAAAGGTGCTGCTTCCTCCCTTGTTTGGTTTCTTTCATGCTCTAATATGAACGCAGGGAATAACAGTGGGAGCTGCAGCTGGAGAGGGCACTAGGGGTCACCACTGTCTTATCTATGCCATCTGGATTTAATTCCCAAGCAAGATAAATAACATGAAAGAAAACAAAGCCAGGCTATTCTGATTTTTTTTTTTTCCTTTTTTTTTTTTCTTTTTCTTTTTTTTTTGTGGGTCAGACAGCTTGCATTTCATTTCTTCACATTCTCCTCCTGCCCGCCTTCTCTCTGCCTCTCCTTTAAAACAAACCCCGGGGAGGCCTGTGGGGCGCAGCCGGGGAGGATGCTCGAGGAGCTGGGGGGGCTGCATCGAGATTCCCTCTGCGCAGCTCCCGGTTATTTAGAGCAAAGGTTAGGGAAAATGGCCAACGCCAAGGCAGGGCAGGCAGAACCCCCCAGCAGCCCTGGCGTGTTTCTGCAAGTGCCGCGGAGCAAACCGGTTACCGGAATGAATGAATAGCCCCCTTGTAGTCCAGAGCGTAACTCCCCGATTCCTTCTGCTCTGCCTGGCCAACAAGATCTTTCTCCCCCTACTTCCCCACCCCCCGGCCTTGACGTCTCACAAAACCTCATCTGATACAGAATCACATGGGGTTGGAAAGGACCTCTGGAGATCATCTAGTCCAACCCCTCTGCCAAAGCAGGTC
>VXAK01020086.1:124121-149079 GCA_013399435.1 Arenaria interpres | reverse complement strand
ATTGCAAACTGCAGGCAGATGACAACCAAGAAAGAGAGAGCAGTAACGAATTCCTGCTACCTAATGCAGAAACTCCAGCAGAAACCAGCAAAATCCAAGATAACAGAGTAAAGGAACTGCAAAGCAAAGTTAACAGGATGGCAACCAGCTTAAAAAATGCAAAGAGAGAGATTCAGACACTGAATGGTCGTTTAGAAAAGATGAGCCTCATAAATATGAACAACGTAGAACATTATGTCGACAGCAAAGTTGCTAATTTGACGTTTGTGGTGAACAGCCTTGATAACAAATGTTCTTCTAAATGTCCAGCAATGCAACCAAAACCTGGTATGTAACCTGTTAATTCCTACTGCCTGTGTAAGCTTTCTGTGCATTTTACAGATATTAACTAAACAATTTTAAATATATTTTAACTAAATAGCTGTGCTATTAACTTCAAAAGTTAAGTATTTGCTCTTTTAGTGTTTACTTATACTCCTGTAAAACATTTCACCTGCCACTAGAGGGTTACTGAGAGCTGCAGGTGTTCAGTCAGTTTGTCCTAGAATCAGACTTTATTATGGGATTTAAAACATTTTCAAAGGACTTTATTTTTGCAATTAAATTAGTAAACACCTTGAAAAATTACCTTATTATTTTACACCCTACTAGCCTTCATTATGGACATTAAATGTCAGTGAACTTCATATATTTTCTCCTTGGATGAAAAGGGGTAAATTTTCTGTAGGTCTGCTTTTTCCAATGTGAAACTGCAGCTATTCTGAAATGGTCTGCAAGTCATTATTAAACATCAAGTGATTCTAGTAAAACTTTTAAACAGAGGGATAATAAATGAATATTTCTACCATCACAGCAAATATCTGAAAGGCTTGGCTGAAAAAGCTTATTAACAGTACTTCTCAACAAGGTAATGTATGCACCATCATTTTAATGCAAAACTCTTAGCATGAATCTAATATCTAAGTAATATAAAATAGAAAACAGGTGTTATCACTGACAGACATTTTTTCTATTATTTTTTTACATGTCCTAATTAAAATTAAGAAATAGAACTAGTAATTCTTTCTAATGTTGATGGTTATTAAAGGAAGATTTTTTTTTAGGTCATAAAGTTTTTATATCACATATAAGAATCTTTGAAAATAAGAAATATTCACAGGATTGTCAGCGTATTCTATCACTCAGAGGTCATACCTATGAAGATCCGATACCAGACCTATGAAGATATGGCTCTCTAGAGCTAAAGCAAAGAAAGATCAGACTGCTTTACAGTTTTTAAGCCTCTGTTACTTAGCATTCAAGCTTAAAACTGTGCTTTTGTCCACCCATATTGGATATTGAAGGATCTGCAGAGGGTACAGTGTATATACAGCTGAAATTCTTGAAAGTGTGAAAAGAGCAAATGAATAACAATAAAGGCAACGGTTTTACTATAGCAACAAACGGCTTAAATCAGATATATATCCGTATAAGTAAATCACTAATTCAGATGTAAAACATTCACAAAAGCATGAGTAATATTTGGTATATTGATAATGGGTAATGAATCAAATTCAAGTACAGTACTTAATAACAGAATAAACTCATTTTAGATATTCCTCACGCTTACTGAATGGTTGGGAACAGTTCATAGCATATGATCATGTAGATATTCCTTATATTTTACAGTAACTGATGCTAAAAGTGTTTGTAGCAGCAATACATACATTATGAAAACTAGCATGTTTCATACAACATCAAACAACTGTTTCATGTACAAGAACTATTCCTGCTTCCACTGAAACTAATAGCAAAATTTTATTTAAACAGGAGTTGGATTATAAAAGCATTTTAGCTGCAATGTATATTCTCTGTCAATATCTGCTCTGAAACAGTCCACCAAAGATCTTAAACAAATTTCAGTGAAATAAATGAGAATGTATTGCGGATTTAGATTTGGCATTTAAGCCTTTGATTCCTGTACTCCATACTTTCATAGATGTCCAGTTTTCTCTACTGGAAAACAAGAAGTCCTGAGTATTATCTCCTGCCTAAGAACACTCCTCCCTTTCAAGAAGTAGTTATATTGTTTAAATTTTTCTAGGAAAATTATGAAATTCACGCTTGCAAATGAACATCCCCATACATTCAAATCTTCAATAAACATTACAGTTTTGACTCTTAACTCAGAACTTCTGAGAGCTCTGTATCATTTACTTAAGAACATGGAATTACAATACCATGCTGTTGAATAAAATGTCATTACTGGATGACACTATGGCTTAAAATGGATTTGCAGGAAAAACCTAGGGGTATTTTTCTTCTGAATAAAATACATCGCCCATTGGTGGGAAAAGCTGTGTTAATGATAGATGCTGAAACTTTTCCTTACTGTAAAGCCAGCAATGGCACATACACAGGAAAGCTTCATTGCTTTCCTAGCTTCATCTTTCTAGGAATCACAGTATTACTACAATAGATGAGACAAATTTATTACTTTTTTTTCCTGCTTCCTAAAGTCAAGACAACATAACACATAAAACTTTCCTAATGATGTTATGTCCTCTATGAAATGATGTCAACTGAACAATAGCCAGGTTAAAGTCATTCCCATATGGACAAAGCTTTTTCTCTGACATACTGCCAGATGAAGATTTAAATTATAGACAGGGTATGATGGTATACATTTAAATACGAAAAGCAGCAAGCGTGTAAACATGAAGTATTAGAAATATGGACTGAAGAAATCGGGCTGAGTTTACAGGAGGTAATGAAAGGATGAAGGTAGAGAAAAAGAGAAAAGGGGAAGCAGACAATCAAAATGCCCCTATATTAGACAGGTTTGATACAAAAAGTCATTTAAATAGGTTTTTTTGACAGCTATCTGATGCAGACATCTGAGGTGGCATCTGTTATAGAGTAAACCTGATGGAAAAAACCTGTTCCTCCCTAGAACTGAAATTACTGTAACACAATTTCCTATGTAGAAGTCTCTCCAATCCAACTCCTGTGTGTCACATCAGTCTGGGTAAAAATTTTGTTTATTTTAAAATTGAAATTATGTGTATTCTAACACTATCCGTTCTTCCACCAGTAATACAAATAATGCAGAGAGACTGTGCTGATCATTACACAGCAGGCAGAAGGAGTAATGGAATCTACAGAATTAGTCCTGACCCCAGAAATGACAGCTTTGAAGTCTACTGTGACATGCAAACACACGGAGGTGGCTGGACAGTGCTGCAACGGCGTCAGGATGGTAGCACTAACTTTAACAGAACCTGGAATGACTACAAAAATGGCTTTGGAAACCTCAGCAGGGAGTTTTGGCTGGGAAATGACAAGATTCATCTCCTGACAAAGAGCCAGGAAATGCAACTGAGAATTGAACTTGAAGATTTCAATGGTATCAGAGAGTACGCGAAATACGAACACTTCTATGTGGCCAACGAATACCTGAAGTACCGTCTAAGTGTTCACGGCTACAGTGGCACAGCAGGAGATGCCCTTCACTACAGCAAGCATTACAACCACGATCAAAAGTTCTTTACAACTCCAGACAAGGACAACGATAGGTATCCGTCAGGAAACTGTGGAGCATTCTACAGCTCTGGCTGGTGGTTTGATGCATGTTTGTCTGCCAACCTCAATGGCAAGTACTACCACAAGAAATACAAAGGCGTTCGCAATGGCATTTTCTGGGGTACATGGCATGGTATTTCTGATGATATTCCAGGTGGATATAGGCAACCCTTTAAATCAGTAAAAATCATGATCAGACCCAAAAGTTTTGTGCAGTAATTCTACACCTTTCTCTTAACTAGTTTGCATTGGATTGCACTCAAAATCATACTTACTCAGTATTATACTCAGAATTCAAGTATTCAGTTATTTTTGGCATAAAATAGTTCTAGACAAAAGAGCATACTTCCACATAAACTTTTAGAAATTGTTTGACCCATATAATGTACTAAAAACAGCATGAATGTTTCTGAACAGTTATTGCTAAAACTTAGCAAAGGTTGAGTCTTGGTATCATTATGTAAATATTCTAAACATTTCTTTTGGTGCTTTTACTGACTGTGATATACCACATTGTACAATTTAAAATTTTTAATGGCCTTCCACAAATTGTGTCTGAATGAACACCTACATTTTAACCGGAAAATTACACAGAGGTGTCACTGATAACACATAAATTTGTCAACACTTAGAATGAAAATTAGTCTCTCTGAAACAGTCTGACTTTGGGTATCATCCATCCTTCACCACTTCAAGGGTATACCATGGCAATATCAATAGAAATTAGGAAAAGTACTACATATTACTATTTTTAAAGAACTAGGAAACAGAGGGGCACATGTTTGCCCAAAGACACAAAAAAACCTTGAAGAAAACTCAGAAACTGAAGATGATTTCTTCAAATGTTATCCCCTTTATCAAAGATTATTCAAAGAACTTGGTGAAAGAATTGAATAAAAGTAAGTGGAAATAATGTAGTGAGTATGTAATGGAAGACAATTCTTGCTCTATTTTGGTTTCGCCATTCAAGCTCAATGTCCTATTTGCCGTTTGTGGGAGGAAGGAGACATTCTGTAGCTTATTGCACATTTATATAGGGAGACAGACAGGTAGGAAGAAGACACATCATGAAGAATCCATGTATTTGCATTAATGCCTCTAAATACATACAGAAAGAGTTTCCAGTGCCATTTTGTTTTCTCCTGAATCTTTTAGGTAAGCCAAACGTTACAACATGACTCTTGTAGAGACTCAAGCTCTCATTTACGTACTTCTCACTGTAGATACCATTAGACCTTAGAATTATAAGAAAGATTATAAATATTTTGTAAGATATGAAAAGATTGTGTTCTCCCCATTTTCTGAGTACCCCATTTCTAGCCACATGAACAGAAACCTGAACAACCCACTGGCAATTATAAACAGAAAAGACAATGTGTGAAAGACTTTTTTCTTCTAAAATTCCAAATGAAACAATTACATTTTCAAATACATCAGGAAGGGCAAATTAGAGATACTATTTGTAAGGCTCATGTTTTAGATAGCAAGAACAAGTTTGACTACACGTATCTATTGCCTACCGTAGAAAACACATCTCTATAATTACAGTGACTAATACTGAGTGGAGATGCAATTTATTTCAGCAAGAGTTTATTTTGCTATATTGCTTAAAACAATCATGAGATGCAGATAAACCACACTAAGACTGTATTTCTTTACTAGTCAAATTGTGGTCTTTGCTGTCATAGGCTTTTTGGTTAAAAGAGACAGACCAAAAAATAAAGTACACACTTGACCTTATACTTTACAAATATGACCTTTACTGTTTTTTGAGATGATAACAAGAACTATTATGGTTTCAAGTTACTCAAATGAGCAACAGTGGCAATTGCTAAATTGTAAAATATTAATATATAGTTTTTAAGGAAGTAAATACTTTGAAGGATATTTCAGTGTGAAGTGCAATTTGGTTTATTATGTTTCAGTTTTAAAGAGTAATGGAAAATTTTAATTGCAAGATGTATAATCTTTGCTCAAGAACATGTTTTGAAGCTATAGAATATTTATTTTGGGATAAAAAAGGATTGCCAAAACAAACAAAAAAAAAGCAACTTATGAAGTATTGGTTAGAAGAGCAAATATCTAATTGCATATGGTTGTATTTCATCATTTTGCATGAAATGCAGAATTTGCTCCTATTAATTATATGGTAACTAGCTAAGTATGACGTACAGTATCTACAAGCTTCTACTTGAAAATGTCTTTTTCCTGCTAAGTTGTTAGAAAAAAAACTATTTTTTATCCTGCTTAAAGGAAACTTTGTAAAACACAGAAATTTTAACAGAATAAAATATCACCCACAAAAGCCTTGTCTGATGTCTTAAAAAAAAAAAAAAAAAAAACAGAAAATTTAAAAAAAAAAAAGGAAGTGTATTGTTTTAACACATATCTGAATATTACCTGCCTGGAACTGTTGTAGCTGGACGTCCATCAATGTGTACTAGTTTTAAAGTGTAGCTGCATCTACTTGTTACAAGCTTTATTTTTGTTTTTCCTTGGTGCAATAAAATTAAGTCACACTGTTAAATCTGTACCACTGTCATTGATGTCTATGGGAACTATAAAAAAAAATTCTCATAAATTGTTTTACTGGTTTTCTGTAAAAATTGAAGCAATAAGAAAACACGCATAACTTCAGATGACCAACAAAGACAACTACATTACGTGCCAGGGGAGTAACTGCTAGTAACAACAGTTCTTAAGAGGTACATTTTATGACATTTCAGCTGCCAGATAATACCAAAGGCTGAGACTTCAGATATCTTTTTGAAATTATTCGTATTTTGGAAGAGAAAAAAGTAATTGCCCAATTAAGAGTTCACACAATCTGTATCTTTAACATGAAAGAGGAGAAGCAAACTCATCTGTTTTTTATATAACACGCAACCTTTCAGATCACATGCAAGTTTTATCAAAGCACATGAATAGAAAAAATACCCCAAATTAAAGCACACAAATTTTATACAAAAAAAAGCACTTGATCTGTGCTTAAGGTTTAATAATTCAAAACATGCCTTTCGCTTTATGAAAAACATCTATCTAACATTGATTATCATATGAAAACACTTGTGGTTTTAGCTTGCTAGTATTTAAATTGTGAATTTTAGTGAAGAAGATTACTAACAGCGGGTTTGCTAGCAAAATTCCTATAGGCTGTTTCCAAAAAATAAAGGCATAAACCCATCTGTTCAGTGTGATCAGCCAAGCAGACTGTAATGTCTTAGCTTTCTATGCATGGTGAAACAAAAAAAACAAACAAAAAACCAGAAAAAAAACAGACAAGAAATTAAAAGAAGGTCTTAAAGCGGTGATCTTAAATTTTTTTTTAATGCAAATATCTGTTTCCTTAATGGTGTTTTTGGGAAACACTGCAGTCAAACTCGGAGAGTCAGTTGCGAACAACAGATAGTTTGACAATTTGATGGAAAATAAACTTTCATTTATGTGATTATTTTCAAAGGAAATTAAGATGGTTCTCAATCCATACCTAGAATACTGTGTTTCTAAATTAAACCAAAATCAAACAAATAAAAGTGCCAAATTTACTTAGCTTCTATGACTTACACATCATAGAAAAATCAAAATAGGAAGGACGCAACTTTAAGTTTTCATAGAGAAAAGAGATGAGATAAGAACTGAATACTGACCTACCAAGAAAGAGACTGGAAATATATTATTATAAATGTGTTCTGTGTTCTTTTTTTCAGGAGATACAAGGAAAATTAAATGGTATATATGGGCCTGAAAGACATTGACATCAGTTTAAAGAAAAATGGCTGAGCAATACCATCAATATAGGCAGTGCTAATGCAAACATTCCACTTACTAAATTGATCTCTTCTATTTATAGCTTTAATGAAATTTTTAAGGAGTTATAATACTTTTGCCAGAAGTCAATTTGGCCATCACCCTCAATGGTAACCAGAAACAGAAAACAATGTTTTAAGACGATGTGTCAAATCCAACCCTAACACAAGTCATGAGAACAGGGTATGAATCAACATTATTTTTTAGGTCCTTGTTCATCAATTTTTCTGATCTCAGTAAAAAAAGAATCTGTTTGGAAAATAACAACTGCAAAAAATATCCCCAATTACCTAATTATGTTCGAATAATCAAGACAAGATGTAAATCTAATTAATATTATACTTCTACTGAAACAGTACATCAATATTTGGAATTACACAGCAGAAAATAGTAAGTATGTTTTACACACATTTTTAAGCATTGCATGGAGTCAGGTTTTTTTATGGAAAAGTAGGATCCACTCTGAAATTCTCATTTCTTTCTTCAGACAGAATATAAAAGCCCCTCTGCTTAGGTCTGCAGCTCAACCTCTGTATGTTAAACCCAAAGATGACTCTTTCTCATGCAAATCTTTGAGGCTCTGTTCATTAAGGAGTATTTGGACATGGGTTTTTTGAAAAAGGAAACCAGAAATCGCCTTATAATAATTTAAAGTAACCTAACCTGTGTAACAGATGATTCTCCACCACTGGACACTTTTATCGAATGTGCGTTTGGCTAACATTGCTCTGGCTTCCTCACCATGCAGTTCTGCTGACATGAACATCATAAGCCAAGGCCAGGCACTCTCACAATTTTAGTAGAAGATCACCCTGTTTTGGAATATCAGATCTCAAATACATATTTTGGGTGAGAAAAAGGGAAGAGGGAGACAGCTTTGGAACATAAGATAGCAGTATGCTTGTCTTTTTAAGTCTGATGGGTCTCAGAAATTGTTGAGAAAAGGCCAAAATGCCAGAAGATGCTGCAGTTAAAGGTTATTCCTTCTCCTCGCCTCGCAGCTTTAGGGAGCTGTGTGGCATGAAATCTGCACTTGATAACAGCATAGAGAAACAACACATCGTAAATCTTTTCAATCGTGCTTTTCAGAAATGAATAGAAATACTACCTGCTTTGTGATAATAGAAATGCATGCAACAGCTTCCTGCCCTTATTTCCTCACAACATCACCTGCAAACAGTAAAAAGAATCTCTGAATAGAAAGAGCATATTATGCTGGCTCTCTTCCCGCTCCTGCTGTTTAAAGGCATCTGTAAATTCACCCCACTCCTCCACAGCTTTTTATAGGAGTTACCACCAATTGGAACAATCAATTTACCTATTGCACCCACTGATGGATTTAATGTTCACTATGAATTGCTTGCTTGCTGAAAGCTGTTCCACAAAAACACAGACTCTAGCTTACAGACACGTTATCATCCCTTGTTGACTCCCCAAGTGACCGTATCAACAAAGTTTAAAAAAGGTTTATTTAATTAGCAGTTGGATTCCTGTGGGTGGAGGTGGAGGCAACATGTGTCTCTGCTGTCTTTGCCAACATATTTATACAGCTTTTTTGTTGTGCCAGGAGCCTTTGGAGCATGTAATGGGGAGTGTGCCAGGATCCGCTTAAGTTTGAAAAGGTTGTTTGCATTCAGCAGCTGTGTTAAGAGTTTTTACATCTTTGATAGAGCACATGACATGTTTGGAGAGTACTGAAACAAATTATCCACTGCTACGATTACCATGCAAAAAATATAGTGATGATCATACTTTATAAGAGCAGAAAGCACACTACAGTATGTGTAGGTGAGCAGAAATTAAATTGGTGCTCATATAAAAAGAATAAAATTTATATCTTAGTCTACCAAGCTAGCATTTCTAAGAAATTTATCATTTAAAGTTGTATTGACTTTTTTTAAAAAAGTAAAGTTGTTTACACCTACCATTTAACCCAAGTTAGGAGAGGATTAAAAAACTGCTTGCTAGAAATCGCAAAAGGCTCTATTTTCTAGAGAGGTGGCATTAGATGTCGGAATGTCGGTGAAGAAATACATGAAGTACTGATCCTTAGTACTTATATTTTAAAGCTGAAGCCAGCCTTTAAGTGACTTTCTCTTCTTTCTTGCAGCACAGATAAGAAAAAAGAGAAAAATTAAAAGTGCCTTTGTCCCCTTATGCCACATTCAAACATTGAACATATGCATCGTTCTATGACTTTAAAGCTCTTCCAGCTAAACAGACCCACATGAATCAGCATCAGATCAGCAGAAGTGAAACTGGTCTAAGAAATTTCTGACACTATACTGTTCATTTTTTGGTAGACATTGAGATTTTGCTCTGCATTTCCAGTAAAACCAGGATTTTGGTTAACATCTTTATTAGCAGTTCAACCACTTTTTGCTATCAGGGGTAAAAAGTTCATTAAACTTAAAAAGACTCCAAGTTTCAAAGTAGTCATGAAAAATATTCATGAAAAGTTCCTTCTGCTTCCTGATGGATGATGACAATAGGATGCTTGTACACCAGCAAAAATTTACGTAGCATAATAGTTGCAATTTTCATCAAAAAAAGGCAGAGCAATTGAAAGACTCAGTGCTTGTATCAGTTAAGGGACACAGTCCATTTTATCTTTATAGGATACCAAGTGCAACAGTCTGCATTAGACAGATCAGAGGAATCTCCCAAAGGAGTTAATTCTTCTTCACATTTAGATTTAGCACATAAATGGATGATGTTTATTTGCAGAAATGTATTATTGCAGTACCTTCCAAACAAGGTACCCACTCACTGAATCTGGTAAGTAGTAAATAACTTTTCACACACAAGTACACTATGAATAGCTCCCTTGTAGCGGCTACTACAAGGACATGCAAGATAAATGCTGCAGAATCCCTCTTCTGGTATTGTTTTAAAAATAGATGTATACATTTGAATGAACTAACAACCATCTTTCTAACCCAAGAACACACCAACAAAAGGAAGGGACAGAAAAAGCACAGCATAGAAAAGCTCAGTCATCATTCTTGAGTAAAGCCTAACAAGAACTGCTAATATAATATTAACTGAGAAAAGGCCTCAAACTGGGAGAAGCTACCCTCCCACCATTTGATTTCTCCTATTTTTTTGCTTTTTCCCAGAAAAAGAGGAGCTTGTACCTAATTCATAAATAAACAGAATTAATGAAACAGTATTAAAAGACACTAGGCTCCATGACTGATTTCTCCTTCTAACTGGAAGAACTTGAAGAATACTAGTTTTTGGATAGTCTCTTGAATCAAAAAGATGAACCAGTAGATTTTGTGAGCAATTGATCAACTTCATTAAATCTTTGAAATTTTGCAAAGATAAAGTGGATGTAAAACTGTTCCTGAAGCGCAGCATTCAATGATTCACTAACAAATTGGAAAGATTTGGTAAAGAAAGAGTAGGGCTCTTTTTTGTGGCTGGGATTAATGATGATTTGGGTAACAAAACAAAAAACTCAGCAACAGAAAAGGATTTGAAGACTGTAATGGATTACAAACTAAACATCAACAGTATCATTATGACAACTGATTTTTATTTATTTGTGTTTCCATTAAAATGGAAAAGCCTGGGTTGGGTAGAGGAAAGGAAAGAAAAACTTGAGTGTACAGAGGGGAAAAATGCTACTATACAGTGCAGGGAAGGGCAAAAATTATGAGGATAAAAGTTATGAGATTCAGCAGAAGGCAGTTTTTAATCAGTGTTTTTAAATTTCATTCAGCTTAATGTTGTCAATTTGAGCATTTAATCTAATTTCATGTGAAGTTCTGTTGCTTTTTCTATTCAAATGGCAAATTCAGTATGCCCTGTGCTGCCTTAGCCGTAATAGTATTGTTGTAACAAGGATGATATAAGGATAAAGGCAGAGTAAAATGCATTATATTACCATCTGTTGCAAAAAAATCATAAATTTGCATGCAAAGGATGAGTATAAATTCAGACCATTTTGCAGAAGTTAGTTCTTGAAATGTAGACAATGTACACGACAAAGTTCAGTACATTTTTTGCTGCTTTTTAAGAATCAAATTACATATATATGGTCTATAAAGCACTAATTAAAAATGAAACAGAATAATTTATTGCATCTTAATGTAACATTCATCCAAGTAATACATTTATTTCATCACGCAGGTACTAGCCTATGTAGTTTTCCATTCCAGTGTACACTAGAAGAAAACAGGATATAAGCAAAGATTCACAAGTCAAGAGATTCAATTAGAAGTGTTAGAGCAAAGGTCTTTATTTCAAGGACATGACAAAAAAGGCTAAAAGAAGTGGAAAGTTCATTTAGTGAATGTATGACAATCCTCTAACCAACAGCAGTGGAAGTACTGAGTTAGGGTGATGTCAACTTGGTAATAAATGCAAACACTTGGTGAAAAGAAGCAAGTCATGATGGACTGAGCAGCTTTTGTTCAAACCTCTGTCCAGTTTTTAACGCAACCCACAAGGCTAAACAATGTTGTTGTGTATTATTAAAAAGGAAGGAGACAGACTGTGGATGTTTAACTTGTTGCTCTTCATATGTTTGACTATGTTATGTACATAAGAAAAACAAAACTGGCTTGACTGAAAGGTTTAATGCTATCGAAGGGATATATCTGTTCACAAATCAATCTTATAATGTCAAAAGGTGTCCCTTCTGATAAGTATTTGCTGCTGTGCAGGCATAAATGACTAGCCAGTAAACCAGAGCTAATATGATACAATTCTGCTTCTGTGGAAAAATTCTGAAAGCTCTTCCAAGAAGCTGAAGCCAGTGTCAATGCAACAACTTCTATGGTGACTGGAGTCGTATATTTATCTCTGAATTATGTATAAAGTTCAACAAAGGAAAACAAAAGTGTCAGTTGAAGAGAAGAAATGTGAATAAGTGATGAAAAGCCAATCTTACCCATAAAGCACAAGTACCAACTGTTAAAAATTATGGTAAGAATAAATGAGTCATAGTTCCCTTTTAAAAATTGACAAAATGACCAAAAGACCTCGTTATGAAATCTTATGCAAACTGCCTACTGCAGTTTTCCACTGCACATTTTTCCCCAAGCTGGGAACAACTTCTAATATTAAGGTTGCCTATATTTCCCATTAATGGTTTACAATGTTATCAGAGGTAAGCAAGTTGGCCTTAAATTTGAGATGCAGAATAACCACTTTGGAAAGATTTTTTTGGGAAAACAAAATAAAAATCAGCAAAATTATCTGACTGTTTTCTAGAATAAGGCTAAAAAAACGAGCTTCCCCATTATTAAAAATAAGGGGGAAGGGGGGGAAGTCCTTAAATGTAGAATATCTTCTAGAATGTTATACCATTTAGTTTTATTTTATTTGGGGAGAGGTGGGGGGTGAAGACATCTTGTACTGGGCATATGCTTCCTGCTGTCAAAATTCCACCACAACTGAAAAATCTACGGAAAAATATGCAAGTAGCTGGAAAATAAAGTACTCCCCAAGTGCAGTTTCCATGCTTCCAGCAGACAGGAGGATTTCTGTAAGTTGAGAGGTCAGCTCTCTGAGAGTTGAGCTGTTCTGGACATTCACAGCTGCCTTGGACTGTGAAGAAAGGGGTTTTGTGCTATAACAATACTAGAAGCTGTCGGCTCACCGTATACTGGCACTGGACTCTCCCTCCTGTATACTTCACTTGAATGCACAAGAGATTAGAGAGAGACTGACAGTGCAGTTTCATGTGATGTTCAGTATGATCCAATAGCAGGATAGGAAAGGGACAGTCCTATTTTCCTCTTCACTACATATTCTCGCCCCTTCCTTTCTACTGGCCTTAGGTCCAAAGCAGACAGCGCAAAACCAATATGATAGATCCAAACTGGAATGAGACCAAGGTAAAGCAACTTAAAGTAAGAACTTTAAGAAAAACGTGAATACGAACACAGCTTGGTTAGGATATAAGAGAGATGTTCATGTTTATAATGAACAGGGCAGAAATTGATTGCTTTCCATTGTCACTGTAGGAAAGGCAAGAAGATGGTTGCATTATTCGCTCCAAAGAAAATTTAAACTGGGATTTAGGAAAAACTTCTTCTTTAAAAACTCCAGCAATGACAAAATGCTGAAAAAAGCTACCAAAATAGCTATGTTCAGCAATTAAAGTCTTAAAGAACAAATTTTTTCTTCAGTGTAAATTTTGGATTAGATGATCTCTTAATGTCTCTTCAGGCATTACATTTTTAAGGATTGCATTTTATATGTATTTGATATCTTAAATTCTAAAATATTTTTAGTATTCTAAAAGTTTTCTTAACACAGAAAATTCCGCAAAAAAAAACTGAGTTCCAAAAGGTTTCTTCTATCATCATAAGTTATTAGTGCCTCAGTAGCCACTTACCTTGGATTTTTCCTGCAGCTATTGAGCCTTTCTAAAAATCATGATGCAATTACCTCTATAGCTAGAATACTACAAAAACAAGACCTCTCTATTCTCATTCCCCTTACAGCTATGATTACTAAAAAAAAATAACATGATTATCCATTAAACACAACATCCCCAGCAAGAATATTTCCCAATGTATGTTTCTGCTTCACAAAATGTTCTTACCACTTAGAAAAAAATCAGAGAAGAAATAGGGAAGCTGCAGATAGCCTACGGTAACAACCTTCAATTACTAACAACAAAAAAATACATTTCAGATTAATTGATTTGGACGTAATATTCGTAGAAATTTCTATTAAGTTATAGAAAGAGAAAGCTGGAGTACATGGTACCTCATGTAAACACTGAAATGCAGGACTTGCTGTTACATCAGTGGACCCCTCGTCTCGGCTGTAAACTGTTGGAGCTAGAGCACAGATCGGTTGCTTGTTCTCGATTTCCAGTTCTGTGTCACTGGAACTAGAACTTTCTTCACCAGCCTGACTCATTGTTTGAAGTTCTAGGAAGTAAAAAAACCAGCAAAATACAGTTAATTAGATCCAGGGATATGACTGTGCAAGTTAAATGTGTACTGTAAAGAGCACAACATCAATATGTGACACCCACGTTCAAACAACAGAAGTCACAATGTGAGCAGTCTAGGTGGGTCTACAGTTATAACTTCATAAAGGACTTTGAAGACGCTGCGCTATCTGTCACTGGTTGAATTTTTCAAATCCTGTACCGTTGGCTATGCTACTGTCACATAAATGTTAGATAGCATGCAAAACAGTATTTCTTAAAAAACAGGAACTGAATAATAGATTTAGGCTGGAAAAGGCCTCGGGGTCATCTAGTCCTGCTCAAAGCAAAGCTAACTTCAAAATTCAATTGAGTTGCTCAGGCCTTTGACCAGCTGAGTTTTGAAAATCTGTTAAACTGGGGAGTCCAGCTGTTGCCTTCAAGCAGGTCCTTAGACAGAAAATCCCCAAGTGGATGGGACTCCTATAAGTCTAACTGCTATGATTTTTTCTTTGACATTTCCATAAGATTAATCCAAGAATGTGCTTCCCCTTCTCTCCACTCAACATAAGCCCACCCTTTGCGCTGCCCCTTGACCTTGCATGGAGTAATTACATAGAAAAGGAACCCCTTCACAAAACATGGAGATCTTGAGGACACGAACTGGTCTAACTTGAGCAAGTAGTATCATTAAAGTTATTAATGACTGTAAGTCATTGCATGACCATACTTAAAAAAAAAAACAACAAAAAGAACAAAACCAAACCCAACAAATAAACTCTGAAACTACAGAAAATGAGAAAACATTATATAATATCTGAGAATAGGAGGTAGAAAAGTATTGGAAAAAATAGTTATTCAGAGATCTCCTCAAGTCAAAGCTCTTAAGAAGTACTAACATTTCAGCTATGTACCAGGTTACATTTTCAGTATCTGTGACCTCTCCTAAAATAATATGACCATGAAAAATATCCAAATGAACTAATTCAAGAGTGTCCCAGTTTCAGCTGAGAGAGAGTTCATTTTCTTTATGGTGGTTGCTGTGTTTTCAGATTTGGTATGAAAGGAATGTCAATAATCCATATTATTTTAGTTCTTACTAAGTGATGTTTATCCTTATGAAGAACTTTTTTTCAGCTTCCCACAGAAGCTGAGAAGGAGGGCAAATAGAACAATAGAATGGCCAATGGAATATTCCATACCATAGATGTCTTGCTCAGTATATAAATGGGAGTTGGCCAGGGAGTGAGAATCCACAATCTCTGCTTGGGTCGGGCTGGGCAACCAATTTATCAGGCAGTGAGAGTGACTTGTGTCCTGTATGTTCTTTTACCATTATTATTATTTTCCTTTTATGTTATTGTTCTATTAAACTGTCTTTATCTCAACCCATGAGGTTTTTTTCCCTTTCCCTCCTTTTCTCCCTCTTCTCCCTGTCCTTTGGAGTTAGGATGAGCAAGAGGCTGCATGGTCCTAATTGCTGGCTGGGGTTAAACCACAACAAAGAGTACCAATAAAACTCGCAGGATTCAAGATATATTTTGATCCCTCATACAGTGTGGGATCCTTTTTTTGTTGCCCAAAAGAAAGAGCTTTAAAAGACACTAAAATCCAAATTTTATAATTGTAGCTTTGGTATAAGCTTTATTCCAAATAAAGTTCTTTTTCAAATTAGGTAACACAGTTCTTCAATAAATACAGAGAGAGAAAAGAAAGTTGGAACAAGCAAGGTCATTGAAGATAAGTTTCTTACAATAATGTTTGAGAAAATTCCATTTTCATAGCTCTCATTTAGGAATCAAATCTAAGATTTTTGCATTAGGAAGAGCTAGATATTAATTATTTCCAAGCAAGATGAGATCTAATGTCATCAAGTTATTATAACTTCATGTAACTTTACTTTGTGTTTACTGTCTCACCCCAGCACTTGAGAATTATGTTCCCAGGCATCAGTCATTAGAACTATCTGAGTTGTGTGAAAATGCCAAGATGGAAGAGGGAAACAGGAGGTAGAATACAAGGGGTACAATGCTCCTGGTAACTGGATAAGACAGCAGTGTCCATCAGGTCTGTGCTTGTCATTGCATCAAATGCCAATTAATAGGTGCCAAAAACACCTTCTGGCCTAACAGTATCTTACGAGTTTTGTATACTCATAAGAGTTTTAAAATACTGACCTTTTGCATGAAGGCAGCATGAAAAAAGACACAAACATTTCAGGAGAAAGACAGACGAGATATGGGATAACTGAAGAGATGCAATAAGTATCTTACAGAGGGAAGAGAGGGGAAGAAGGACTTCTGAGGCACACAGAAATCTTGCCATGACATAGTGAGATAGGGAAGCTATAGAGTATTTGTACAGCAAAACACAGCAGAAAGTGGAGACAGGAAATGTGGAGGAATTCAAGAATTCCTTCCTAAGTTCACTAAAGTTGGCTGTAGATAAAGTGAACGGACAAATCAATATCATAGTATTTTAGTTCAAAATTCTGGGAGAAAGACTGCCAACTTCCGCAAGTGTTTACCTCACGCTAGCAGATTTTTCTAGATTAACTATTATGCAAAATAACTATTATGCAGAAAACATGCATTCTGCTGTAGGATAAAATCATTGTAAAACCTGTATCATCTGCCAAAGACACAGAACCCACTTCAAATTAGTCAGTCTTGACATCATTCAGCCTTACACATACCATATGGGAGACCTTTCTCTTTTAAAAGAGAATTTTTTCTTATAAATCAAGGAATAAGTAATAAATAAACTTTCAGTATAACAATAAACTTTTGGGTGTAAATCAAAATTAAAACTGTAATAAAATTGAGAAGAATTTTTGAGAGTATTTCAATAGTATATACCAGATTTCTTCACTGAAACCACGAGAGCAATTTTGCATTCCACAGCCAGAAATCTGACAGTTATGAAAAAAATATTTTCTTTTTATAATTGTGGTGGGAAAATGGATATTAAAATGTTGTGTTGTGTGTATCCACCTTTTGAAAGTCACTTGCCTGTAAAGGTAGTGAAAATTAAACTGGCAAGTTTATGACTTTCTCTAAAAGTCAAAATGTTCCTGAAGGAATTCCAGACAGCTCTGGAGAGATTTCAGCGGCTGTATTTGCTTATGGAAGAAAAAACAATTTCGTGATCTCTCCTGGAGGAGTCAAAACATTGTGAAACAAGTGTAAACATCATAGAAGCCAAGAAACAGACTCTGAAATACTGTACATAAACATGTACACATATTTATAACTAGAGCAATTTTTCATCTATAATGAACTCCTGAATATTTTAACGTATGCATCTCATGTTTATGGCTGCTGCTGCTTCTGCTTTATTTGTTTCTCAAAACATATTGGAAGAATTTAGAGAGAGGGAAAAGCACAGAGGCAGGAACTCTAAGCAGGACAGTGCCAAAAACTGAGAGTTTGATGGGTGTAGGCATTTTTGTCGATCTTGTATGTGAAACATACAGTTAATACCAGTCAAAAAATACACTTTCTTGCAGTAGGGTAGTACAAAAGTGTCCACCCCAAGACTCCAGTCAGAGAGAGAACAGAGACAGAGAATAGAGCAGAGAGAGAAAAAAAATAACCTTCAGAATTTGAAAAGTTTACAATACGCTAAGACACAACTACAGACAGCTGAGACACAGGAAAACAATTAGACAGCCTTAGTTAGGGTGATAAGCACTAATCTCCACTCCTTTTTAAGAGGGAAGGGGACAGACTGTAACAAGATACGTACGATTATGGGACAGCAAAAAAGCTTAGCATTCTTCAATTACCTACTATATAATTATATTTAACATTCAGTTTATACAAAATCGGATATTTAAAGTTCAAAAGCAAAGTGAAAATTTTGTATTTTCGCAGTATCTGATAAACAGTCTAATTCAAATAGAAATGAAAGTTGGCATGATTTCTAAATTTACAGAGTGGTTCAACAAATATGGATGTTTTCAAACTGTGGAACTGCAAATAATATTACAGCCTTGATCTGACACACAGAATTGCAGAGAAAGGGAATTCCAAGTCTGTTTTGGAACCCGGGTCAAATCAGGCTGAGAACCGTCTTGTGAAAGAGCTTCAGGACAGCACTAATAAAAGCCTCAACACAGATTCCCAAGACTTACGCCAGGAGCTTTGCTTCAGTGTCTCTCCAGCAAAGAGCAATTCTCGAGCACAAGTCAGTGCAGAATCCAGAGAGATGGTGCTCTGCTGCATTGACTCTTTTCCAGAGTGACAGATGCAAAACGTAGCAAAATTTCATTCTGAACATGAAGACTTGCAGCTCCATGTATGAAAATGCACCAACTAGACTAACTAAGAAGATACAAAATTTATAAAAATCTCTGTTAAGAGATCACACTTCAAGTGATCGAATTCATTAGCATGTACTGATGAACTCCTTTAAACTTAATCCCTTGCATTTATAAAATTATTTAGAAAAATATTCAGGTTCAGAAAAGTGTCAGCAAGATTTTGATACCAGTCACTCAGTCTTATCCTTCAAGCCCAACTTAAGCACGCTTTTTTTTTTATTTTAAGCGCAGCAGGGGAAAAATAATCATAAAGCAAATTATTTTTCCCAGCCACTTAAAGTTATTAATTCATCATTTGGATAATATTAAATTATTTACAGTGCTGTTGCTGGAGGCAAAAACTGTTGTATGTTGAAGTGCATGTGTTAAAATTACGTCTCTTTATTTATTTTAATAAAAATTTTGTATGAATGTACATTCCAGGTAATTTATAATTTCAGTCTGATAACATCAGGCCAGACTGTGAAGTCTGTTAAGCCAGTTAAAGCAATGAGCAGTTATTTGTGCAAAGTAGTCTGACTGGCAGGTTCACAACAGGATTTATAGATGGTAGGTTACACATTGACATGTGTGCTACCGTCCTTCTTGATGGAAATTATCAATTTCTTAATATATTCCCTCATTCATTCTTTGTTGCCACAAAACTTGATCCATTTCAGTTAAGCTGTGTTGGTTAAACTGGTGTAGACTGACATGGAACTCCAACTCACATGGAATTGTTTTGCTTAGTAGAACACAAGTCTAGGTTTAGCCAAGTTTAAACAAATAGGTGTAAATTCACATTCATTAGAGCTCAGGCCATAGACACAGCTTTCCCTTCACAGCCAGCTGCATCTATAGATGTTATGTATTATTCCCTTCCTTTGCAGGAGGAGATACCTTCTTCAACACTGATCTGCAAGAAGAACAAATTTAGGAATATTTTCTCAGGCAAAATCAGCTAAGGAAGCCTGAATAATTTCAATCAATGTCATGAGCTCAGTTGGCTAATTTTTCTGGAAGTTGCTAAGGAGCACCTTCCCATCTGCCTGCAGGCAGCGAGGATGGCTGGAGACAGGGGCAGTACCCAGAGCAGGGAGGCAATGAACAGAACCTCAACTCAACAGTGGGGCATGATATAGGATATTTATCCACACTTCACACTACCTCCTTTTGCACACAAACGTTGAAGAGCAAAAATTACTCTGAAAACAAGACAAATGAGAGTGTTTCATGCTGAATTAGTTATAAAAATTATGTAATGCAGTTGGAAAATCAGAACAGCAGTTGGAAAATCAGAACAGCAGTATCTAGTCAGACCAAAAGCTGACCTAGCTCTCCATACTTCCAGCCAACAGCAGATGCCTGGGGAGGGACAGAAGAATCCACCAGTCACAATGTGGTGATGTTTCTCTGAACCCACCCTCGCTCCCCTTGAACTCATGTAAAACTTTCAATATCTGCAAAATCCAGGGGAATGGCGATTTTCCTCTTACCTCAGCATGCCATGAATAACCAGTGCTTTTTGTTTAATTTGAATCTGTCTCCTTGATGCCATCTCACTCTTTTGCTGGATGAGTGACTGAATAATCACAACTTTTCTGTGCCACTAGACTTATTCTAATGTATCTTCATTTGATAATCCTTTTTCTAGGCTGAAGAAGTCAATCTACCTGCTGTCACTGGCATGAAAGCCCTTCTCTGCTTTCCACTGTCCTTGTCATCCTTCTCCAGAACTTTTCCAGTTCTACCATATCCTCTTCAAGGAGAAGGGGAGAGATGAGAGCTACAGATAATATTAATAGCATAGGAGTACCATGGATTTACTCAATGACAGAGTGATATTTTCGCCCCCTCAAATTTTGTTTCCTAGTGCTTTTTTCCCCAAGGTTAAAGCTTACAGTCTTAGGAACAGCAGATCTTCTGTTTTAACTGAGCAGAGTGTCTTTAAACAGCAAAGCTATACCAACATTAAATGATCATTAAAAATAAAGTTACATCATGTACAATAGGGCATTATAATATGCACGTAATTCAGAATATAATGTTTGATGAGACTGTACTGTACTCATAGACAACTACTTTAGGGAAATGAGAGCACACCACATACCTAAACTGCTTAACAATTTCTGTTGTAACTTCCATTGTTTCCTCTTGTTTTCAAGTCTCTGCGATCTGGGACAGAAACACCCTGAGCCACACACAGACTTTATCAGCTGGAGTTCTCATTAGATATGGTTAAAATAGGGAGAATCTGAATGGTAAGATTTGCCACTTCCCTTTTCATGTGGTTTCCATGAGGAACTTAATTTCCTCAGAAAATTTCTGGTAGCGTGACAAACAAAAAATCCCTGAAATCCAAACCATTGTGTGATTTGGAGACTGCCTCTCTCTGCCATCTCTGAGAAGAAATGGTTACCATCACTACACACACACTAAAATACCGAGGGGAAAACAAACAAAACATGCTCTGCCTACCCACTGAAACCTAGACATGCCTTGAGAACTACGAAGGCTCAAGGCAGCAGTTCAGAAATACATCACTAAAAAAATTACAAATGCAAATTACAAAATACAAATAAGGGAACCAAAATAGTGTTATACAAATATTTCATAATAGAAACACAGGAGAACTTTTAAGAAACTTGGAAAAAATATCCTGGCTACAAAATTCTTAAGTCTTATGATATGGAGGAACATTGGTAAGTAGTAGTTAGCCTTGTGTGCGGTGAACCTTGCCTAAATGCTGGATGTTAACTTGAAGTCCTCTTGCATCTGCAGGTAGGAGCTTCAGCATGAGCATGACACCAGTAAGCACACTCCTGCAGGGTGGCATTACAATTAGAGCAATTCTTCATTACAGTTAGAGCACATGCATCTATCTGCCCAGGCATATCAAGTTTATACCCTGTGGGTACCTGAAGCTGTCTGATCTTACTCTGTGATTAACTCCAAATACAAAAGTTAGAAAAATGTATTCCTTCTACAGCCTATCCTATATGTCCTTTTTTACTTCATTCCTCTTCCCTTGAAATCTCTCTCTCACTTACCTTAGCCTAAAAGTGCCTCTAATAATGCTTTGGCTTTAAAATCTATTTCATAACACTTTATAAGGTCTAGTTTTTGTTCTCTTTTGCATGAAATACAGGACATTCTTTAGCTTAGAACAATACTGTAAGTATCTGGTAAAATGGCTAATAAGCATTGTAATTCATTAAGGAATCACACAGGCATCTTGAAACTGGAGCTCTAATTGAATCTTCATTTCTAAATTTTGTATAGTTTTCTTTTCCTGCAAGTAACTAGTTGGAAAATCAAAGATGAAAATAAATCTCATTTTACTGTTGGACTCTGCCGCATGCCATACCAGCTGATATGGGATCAGCTGGAATTCAATCAAGAGCATGAAAATGAAATGGAATCAATATTTATATTATAGCCAAAATATAGATGGTATAAGTAAAACATTAAAAACATGAGGCTTCATATGTATGGAGGAAGAACTTCCTCCTAGCTATTACTTTTTATGGGTTTTCTTCAATATTTTTAACCATATAAGTATGCTTAGACAGTACTTAATGAAAAAAAAACAACAAACCAAAACCAAGACAAAACAGTGACATATATACTTAAGGCTTAAGCATCTTTGAATGGTTTCTTGAACAAAGTTCTCAATTAGACAAAATGACAATATTAAAGATGATGCACAGCATAGTACAGACCCAACCCGATAAACCTCTGCCTACACGAGGAGCATAAAACATGAAGATACCAGAGAAAAAGAGGGCAGTGGTAAAGCAGCGCTCATGTTTAAGAGGAGGCAGGAGACATAAGAGACATAGGGAGACATAAGGTAGGAGGATAAGAAACAGCAGCACTGAGTTCAGGGGAAGTGGGTGGCAGCGGGAGGCCCCACCCAACCAAAGACTGGGGATTCCCTCTGAACAATCAGTTAATAGAGTTATTTGTTGAATGGGCTGTCATCTAGTGGAATTACAGCACATTGCACCACGCTTCTTACAGGTCTGTAACCATTTCCCTGACAAATTATCTAACACTTAAATTCGGCATTTGGTCTCAAGAGTGAGAATTTTGTAGTATTTTTTCCAAAAACCCAACTATTTCTGAAGTCTCGAAAAAAATAACTTCTATCTCCCATCATGTCCCAAGATATTTCTTGATATACTTCTGTCTTTCTAGAACTCTATTTTTCTGTACTAAACTAAAATATGGCAGGTTGGCCCTTTTTGGTTTTCATGTAATGATTTTTGAGACTGAATAATATAACCCAATGAAATAATTTAACTTGAAGTGCTTTACTGATTAATAAAAAAATTTATTTAACTTTCCACAGTGAAAATTACAGATGGACCAAAACCCTAGAGCCATTTTCTTTCCTCTTGGGCCCTCAGATCTCATTTCAGATTCATAAATAATCAATGCCAGACAGCAATAAAAATGGAAATGAGGCTAATGAGATGAAAACAACTCCATGACCAAATATCATATTGCATGGCTTGCACAGTTATTTTTGGAAAAGAAGAAAAACAACACATGGAATGCAAAAGGCAGCAAATCAATGACGTAACAGCCCCCAATTTCGTTATTACTTGGGTTGCAATTTTGCTAAGACAATGCACCTTTCTACACATCTTTCACTCTTATTACTGGCAGTAAACTATATCTGTGACAAGAATGCAGCCCCTGACTTTACCTCATTTTTGCCCACATCCCCTGCCTCATTTTAAAAATTATTATACAATGATAATATGGGCTATGAAGTCCATAAAAGTCTTTGTAACTGAATTCAGCAGTCCCCCACTTGTTTGTAAACTCTATAAGGACAATTGTCTCATGACATATTTGTACAGAGCTCAGGAAAATATTTCTTTGGCTGGCTTTAGAACTTCTAGGCTGTATGTTAACTGCTAAAAAGATGTCACAATAAATAACACTTTAACCAAGCTGTCTTGACAGAGACCAATTTTGGTGCTCCGCAATACCACTTTTGAAAAAACTTTTTCCAGCACATCTGCCAACCTGCTTCTTTATCCTCTGACCAAGAACATTTCAACACACACAGTCTCACTGTAGGCTTAAGCGTAACAAAGACCAGGCTGCCACCCAAAGCCCTCTCATTTCCCTCTTCCCATTCCTCTTTTTCCCTGCCTCCTCCTTGCAGGTGTCAAATCCTGTGGCTGCAGAGTCTGCTGCATCAGGGAGTTGAGCAGGCTGAAACCCAACCAGCACTGCTGGAAACTAACACTTGGCTGCACCAGGAGCAGCCCACTGGGACCATGGAAAGGGTCCTCACACCCTGAGGTGCCTCATTTTCTCACCTGCTAGTTGGCATGGGGGGAAGACTCCTGGCACAGAGGAGGCTAGCGAGGACTCATAGAATGGTTAGAATTGCAAGGGACCTTAAAGATCATCCAGTTCCAACCCCCCTGCCACGGGCAGGGACACCTCCACTAGAGCAGGTTGCTCAAAGCCCCATCCAGCCTGGCCTTAAATACTTCCAGGGATGGAGCATCCTAAGCTTCCCTGGGCAACCTGTTCCAGTGTCTCACCACCCTCACATTAAAGCATTTCATTCTAATATCTAATCTAGATCTACCCTCTTCCACTCTGAAGCCATTACCCATTGTCCTGTTACTACACGTCCTAGTAAAAAGGCCCTCTCCAGCTTTCCTGTAGGCCCCTTTCAGACACTGGAAAGGCACTATAAGGTCTCCCTGGAGCCTTCTCTTCTACAGGCTGAACAACCCCAACTCTCTCAGCCTCTCTTCACAGGAGTGGTGCTCCAGCCCTCTGATCATCTTTGTGGCCCTCCTCTGGACCCACTGGCGGGGAAGGTGGGTCCCGTCCCTCCCGGGATCCCCAAACTGGACATGAGGCGTCCCTCAGGCCCGGCGCCGCTGGACTCGCTTCCCGGCCCTACGTTGGAACGGCAGTTTTGCATCCCCCAACCCCGGCGGCCTCAGGTGGCTCCGGGCAGCTCATTCCCCGTCACGGTCCCGCCGCAGGGCCCTACCTGTGCGGCCGCCGCCGCCGCCGCCGCCTCTCCTCGCCCGGCGGCGTCCGCGTTGCTGCGGTGACGCCGGCTCGCTTCCTTTGGCCTTCCTCAACTGCTCCTCACCCTCACTACGCTTCTGATTGGCTCTAGCACACTGCCCCACCGCCCAATAGGACCAGAGCACGGAAATGCTCCGCCTTCCCCTTTCGCTGATAGGCCGGGCGGTTGTAGTTCCTTCCACGTGCCGGCGAACTACGACTCCCAGGAGCCTCCTTGGGGTCGGGGCGCGCGCCAGCGGCCGCCGCCTGTTTACCAGCCGCCCCGGTGCCGCTCCCCGTGTTGCAGCCGCCTCACGTGATCCGGCGGGGCTAAC
>VXAK01020086.1:74323-123971 GCA_013399435.1 Arenaria interpres | reverse complement strand
CTACCCAGGCGCCGACCGGGTGCTGGTGGCCGTCAGCGGCGCCGACGGCAGCCAACCGCCCCGCGGGCGGCAGCGGGACCGCGTCCGGGTGGAGTACGACGAGGCGCTGGAGCAGATGGCGATCGAGGCGGAGGGCGTGGACAGCAAGGCCGCTGTGGACGTCAGGACGCCCGTGAAGTTCGGTGGGTGAAGCGGGGGTCCGACGGGGTCGCTCCCTCCGGCGTGGCTCACCGGGGACGCGGCGGCTGGAAGCGCTGTTGGCAGCGGATACCGGGAAATGGCATCGTGCCACCTCTAATTAAGGAGGTTCAAAGCCTCCCGTTTTTCCCTGTTTTTCCTGACTCCTTAGGTGCTTAGATGCGTCGCTTGCTGTTGACCTTTTCATCAGCCGTAGCTGAAACTTGTGCTATTGAGCGCTAGTTACAACCCACGCTTTTATTTTTGCTCTGACAGCTGGTGTTCCAGAAAAGACACGGCTACAGCTCAGCTGGGAGACAGCAGCCCCCAGCATGTGCTGTGCGCACCTGCGGCTCAAGGGTTGTCCCCAGTAGGGTTGTTGGACCTACCGGTAGTGGTTGTTATGCAGAGTGGCTGGCCACAGGGATCAACAAAGCCTGGAAGGTAACAACACAGATGAAGTGCCGGGAAGGGCTCCCTTCTCTAGTACAAGTCTTGCATTATCTTTTTGTTCACAAGGCAAAAAGCTGTGCAGGGTTTCTGGTATGGAACTTACAAACAACTTGAGAGAGCAGCTGTAGTGGCTGAAACCAGTAAACATCTGTGCTGGACTGAAATACTGACAGTAGCGCTAAGTTTAGGGAAGGAAAAGGGCAAGCTCGTTAGGATAATTCCCCTCGGTGAGCTGAGATTTCACGTGTACTTGACCCAGGGAGATTTGTGTTTAGCCATTGACATGGATTATTTCATATGGATTTGCGCAATTGCCTATACAGTGCGGAAGAAGTTTCACCGTGCTGGAAAAACTTTTCAGTGTACAAAAACCCCAGTCCTTTGGTTTGCTGCAAGTAGTTGTTCAAGACTGCTGCTTTTATCTCATTTGATGCTCTGCTGGGGTTGTTGTATGAGAAATTGTGAATAATCCCATTCTGTTTATGCTGCATACATGTCATCTATCACTTTTGCCAAACCCTTGCAGCAAACACATTCTGCACGTTTTATCTTCTTTTACACCTTTTTATCCCCTGTATCTTGAATTCTGCTATGTTGGTTTTTGGTTTTGTTTTGGTTTTTTCTTTCTTTCATGCTTTCATTTAGAAGGACCTGAACTGTATATCATTCAAAATGGAGAGGTTCTATGGATTTATCATAGCAGCATTCTCTCTCGTATTCTAGCCTTACTCATCCCTGTAATTTACTACTTTGGCTTTTTTGGACACTGTTGACATGTTTCTTGGGTATGTTTACCAAAACTTAAGATTTGTTTATGAACTAATATGGAGACAAACATTCTGTAAATAAAATCAGAGGCTTCTCCCCCTCTTTGCCCTCACTGTGCTTTACTTTGCCTATGTTAGCATGGCTGTACGGATTTGTACCATGAGTCCAGCTAGCCACTGTCCTGTTTCTAGCAGTAGTCATAAACAGAAGCTCTGAGAAGAGTAAGAATGGGACAAATATAAATGATATTTCATCTAAGTGTTTTCTTAGCTGTCAGCTGTTTACAGCTGAGGGGATTTTCTGAGCCTGGTACAGCTCAGCCCCTCTGTTGGTCTCACTTCCAGGAGTCCACTTACACGTGTAAACAGTTTCAGGGTGAGAGCTTCCTGGCAAACTCCAGTGCCTCTTGGCAAAGAATCACAGAAGGAATACCATCCACTCACTCTCTTGCTATTTTATCTTTTGAGTATGTGGTGTTCCAAGATCTTTCTGCAATTTTTTAGGGAGGTTTTAACTAGTCTGAATAATTCAGAGTCATTGATGAAACTTTTCAACCTTGGTATTTGTGCTGATTTACGAATTCTTGTAGTATGGAAGAATATGCATAGCCTATAGCTAAAAGACAATATAGGACTAAGGATATTGTCAAAGACATCTGAAAATGCAAGTTCATTCTCTTAAATAGATCAACTATTACCTATATATTCATTGACTCTTCCACTGAACTGTAGCGGCACTGTCCTATTCAAAAGACTGTTGTCACTTATGTCTTCTCTAAGAATTGTCATTTATATTCTTACCACTTTTTTTTCCCTGTTTCACAAGTGCAAAGATTACCTTGGCTTGTGTGTAGTACATTCACAGAGTCCATTCTAGGATGACAGACAATCAAACTGAAACCCAGCATCCCTTTTGTTATCCTTCATTTCTCTGGTACCAAGTGTGTCTGGTTATTGTAGCTGTTAGCGATTTAATATTTAAGTTTCTCCAGGATCTCTGAGTGACTGTTATGTGTTACTCCAGACTTGGTTGTTCTCGGGGGACAGAATTCATTGTATTCTGGAGAATCTCAGACTTCATAAAGAGTTTCAATGTGGGGAACCTTCCTAAAGTTCTTAATAATGAATCCTGATTGATGGGGGGTGGGGAAATCATTTAGCTCTTGTCCTATTTTTTTTCCTGTCTCTGAGATTCTGAGTGTCAACCAACCCTGCAAACTGTCTTACAGTCTTCCCTATTGAAATAAGTTTTAAGCTGTTCCATATAGGTTTGTGGTAAGCTCATGTGATTCAGGTTCCCTGGACAGTGTGTGGATTATAGTCTCCTTCCACTAGTTGCTGTTTGTCACCGCATAGTTAGCATGATGTTAGTATTGTCTGTTCATGCTGTTATTCAGGCATATCCAGAGATATTTCCTAAAACATAAATATTTTTTGTACTCTGAGAAGTAGAATTGCTACTTGCCAGTGAGGTTCTACTGTAAGTGTCCTTTCAGCTCTGGTTTGGTTTTTGGGCTCTAAGTAGTAGTGCTTGTGTTGTTGCTTTTCCTTATTTAGGAAAGAATTACCCATTAAACATCATTGCATAAGCAAAAGATCTTATCCCATGTAAAAACACATCTCAAACTACAAAGAAACTGTTGTTGCCCTGCAAGCACTTTGGCTTTTCTCTGGCCTTCCTTGGATGCATGAGAAGGATGTTAACTCTGTTCAGACCATTTTATCTGAGCTCTTTCTGTCACTTAGCTGTAAGAAGTTCATATAAATGTTGCTACAGTATTCTAGCTTCTTTCTTGGTTTTGGAAGTTGCAGCATTTCATAATAGTCTTTGGCAATTTAGGTTGGAGCTTATCCAGGAAGTTAGCTAAAGCTCCTCAGACCCTGAAGAGCATGTGCAGAAGATGCTAGATGATGACCTTAAGTATGTGTTTTAAACCAAAGGCAACTAGTAAGCAGCCTATTGGGGCAATTACTAAAGGATCCTCTATTTCTGTCTTAGTGTCTTGTTTTATGCTGTGCGTACAGTCTTCCAATATCATACACAAGCTGATAATACTCTCTGATACATTTAACTTTCATAGATGATTGATGACAATGAACTTCTCTTTAGTCTAGTTCACATGTGACCTGAAGGAAAATAAATATATGTTAGCCATTTATTTCAGGGACAGTGTAGGCACGTGGCTGTAGGTTTGGAGGCTGCTCAGCATATAGAGAACCCTGTGTCTTGGCATATGGAACTGCCTATGCTACTTAAACCTGAAACCACCTCTTCGATTTGTGGTTACTGTACATTGACTGAGTGCTCAGAAGTAAACCCAACTGAGGTCTTGCATAGTCAGAATCTGAGAACAATCTCTCCTGTCTTGCCATGTTGTTCTTATGTTTTGTTTTAGTAAATATGTATTATATTTGGTCAAAAGTAGCACAGAGGGGACCTTGGGAGGTTTCTGGTTTGATTTGCTCAAAGCAGAGTCAACACTAAGGTCAGTGGAGGCTGCTCAGGGCCTTATCCAGTCTGGTTTTGAAAATGTCCAAGAATGAAGACTACACAACCACCTTTGGCAAACTGTTCCAATGCTTTTTCCATTTTATACCCTGGTGAAGAGAACAGAAGCTTCTATGCCAAAGTCAGGGAGGAGAACCATGAGTGTTGAAGTAGTGGCCAAGCTTCACAGAGTAGAATACCAAAGCTCTGTCACCTCTGGCACAGGATCAAGCACTGGTGGTCTAGGCCCACTTGTAAGCCAGTATGGGGTTTTAAATTTTTGTTTATTTTTATTAGTTCTCTCCTTGGGAAAACTTAACTCTTCCACATTGGTCTTATTTAACACCATGTGATCGCTTATGTTTTTGGCTAAATACTGTAGATTCTCATGGGACTACCTAAGCAAACTGAATGAATGTATGGGTCTTGAATGTTTCTGTGACTTACCAAAATCGTAATTTTATGGCATCACTTAAACAAATTTTCTGTCCACTTCTATGGACGGGAGAAGCTAAGCTCCTGGGACTGTTTGTTTCTGCTTTTTATTTTTTGTAAAAGTTAGTGGAAAGCAAACATCAATGTTTACAACAGTGTATTTTTCTCAAGTCTTAACATTCTGATGAGTTGGAAAAAAGATCATCAGTGTTTACTCTTAAGTATGGCAGACAGAAAGCCTCAGACTAGCAAATACTGTAATTTGATGCCCTCAACAAATAGTTTTTCCTGGACTGAATTAACTTGCATGCATGCTAACTGACTAGTAAGCTTCTGCTGTGAGCAGAGAAGTGGATCATGATGAAATACTTCTAGTAGTCTAGAGCTGCTGAGTCACTTGAAAATAAGTCATTTTCCGGTCTCTTTAAAATATCAGATTAGATACTAGAAAAATTCCTTACAGTGAGGGTGGTGAGACACTGGAACAGGTTGCCCAGGGAGGTCGTGGATGCCCCATCCCTGGAGGTGTTGAAGGCCAGGCTGGATGGGGCTTTGGGCAACCTGGTCTAGTGGGAGGTCTCCCTGCCCATGGCAGGGGGGTTGGAACTAGATGATCTTGAAGGTCCCTTCCAACCCAAACCATTCTGTGATTCTATGATTATAACTTAAGGTGCCTTTTCTGGGGTACCCCTGCCTATATTCTGATACCAAAGTTCTTTTTTTTTTATTTTATTTTTACTCTGTGTACCTTTATTTCCAATACAAGTCCTTTGCACCCCAAAGATCTTCATGTGTTCTTTGAGGCCTGTGTGGCTGAAGTTGGATTCAGCTCTCATCTGTGCTAAGAAGGAATCAAACTCACTATTTTTTGAGCTTTGGCACTGAAACAGATTGTATCCTATTCCTCCTTGCTTGTTGAAATTCCGTTAGCAATATTATCCAGCTTTTAGGCTGCCTCTTTGTGGAGAGCCTCCATTCTTTGTCCACTCATTTTTGCTATATCAAGGCTAGCAAAGCACTGTGACTCTGCAGAGGATCAAGGCACAAAGTATGTTTGTAGGAATCCCTGATGTTTCTTAACAGCACGCTCATGAATCACCAGATTTCTGTGTCCTCCATCTTTGTTACAGCTGGGTTTACACTACTGATCTATTTTTCAAATGATGGCCATAATATGGCCTGCAGGATCAGAAATTTTTATTAACCTTATTTTTATAAAAGTCTTATTAACTTGATACCTTGGCTAAACTGACTGCTTTTAAGCCTTTTTCCCTTTTGTCACACCTTTTGACAGAAGCAATGAGGGCAGCAGGGTATCAAGCTGATTTAATTCAAATTTTTGCACAAGCGAACTGGCTTTTGGACCTCTTTCTCCTCAGAAAGCAAAATAGCAAAAGCCTTGGATGTATATCCTATATCCTCCCAAGGACTGTGCAGTTTTCCAGTGGGTGAATTGAGCAGTTTTGAGCAAGACAGTTTGTATTTCAAAAATAATATTGCTTTCTTTTTAAACTCTTCAGGTTTGTGCTGCTCAGGGACATATTGTTTGAAACATAGATGTTTTGCATTTGTGTTTAAGCGATTCAACTGCTCCCTGAGAAGTAAAACTTTATGGAAAACTTTGGTCTCATCTTCAGGACCTGTAGATCAGTATCAATCAAACTGAAATAGCTCTGATACTTTTTAATCTGGTGAAACTGTTCAAGCTTTATGAATGTAAAACCTTGTGATGCTGGCCTCCAAGCCTCTGACAGTAGGTTTTGTGCTTTTATGTGCCTCAAAGCCTATCTTACAGTTTACTTAAGCTTAAGAAATGTACAGTTTGATTAAAATCTTGGTCACAGCATCCCGTTTTGGAAGTCTTCCGTGAAGAAGCTAAGAAAATAGTATCCGCAAGTAAAACGGCTTTCTGGAAAACCTGTTTATCCAGTCCACCTCTTCTAGCCCCCTTTCTTAGAGAATTGTTACCTGTGAACACAATCTACATCATTCACTAAGTTTTACCTCTTGTTTACTGTGGCAATGCCGTAGCACTCTTGCAGCAAAGACCTAGTGTGTTTTAGCTCTACCTTTTGGATTCTTCTGATTTGTCAGGTGGCAAAACTTCCTGTTATTGTTAATCAGAGCTCTCAGTCTTTTGTCTTCATGGTCTGCAAGCTGCTGTTGTCATGGTTCCAGCATCTGTCCCGAGCAGCAGCATGACAGTATTGAACTTCAGCCTCTCCTGTGTTGTGGGTCCAACTTGGGGAATCTCACTGGGGCAGAGCTCATTATATGTACTCTGATTCTTCTGCATGTATTCCTGGTCACCTTAGCAGGTAGTGGAGGTAAAAGAAAGATTTTTTTCTTTTTTTTTTTTTTCACAGATGCTTAAATGAAGGCTTCTTTCTCAGATAATCTCCTTTTCTTTAGAGAGCAATAGACTCACTATCTTTCTCTTGGCCCTTCAGTTATGTGTCTTGCAGCAAATGCTTCTGACTCCAATATTTTTTTTCTTCTTTCTGCCATTAGGAACAAAAACACTTTTTTTTTCCTCTCCTGCATTTGCCTTTTGCCAGTCGTTTTGGTGGTCATTAATGTAAGTGATTATTAATACAATCAGAATCTCCAGACTGCACAAACTTCTTTCTGGTTCCTTAAACTCAAGGTTGTGCTCAAACGGCAGAAAAATACTTTTGCTGGTCCTGCGTGAAGCACTGTAAGTCCAGAAATTACTCCCTTGATAAGAGTTGTCTACAAGACCTGGTGACTTTTCTTTGTGGGAGCCTTATGAACAGTAATAAGATGAGGTGATTCAGACTAGAACATGCTTCTTCATGCCAGGGGGGTAAGTCAGGGCTTCCAGAAGGCTAGGGAAGAATGACGCATGCAAACTCTTCTATACCTGTTTTTGTGTTACGCTGCTCGCTAGTTGAAGCAGCGTAGGTCTAAGCGAGACCTATGTGTTTGTGCTGTTGAACCTTATTACTCTACGCATGGCCTCAAACAACCTGCCAACCTTCCCACTCCACATCTCTCACTAGAATTTCTAATAGAATTGGTGACTAGAGTAGCTATGAGATGGAGGTGGAGTTTGGGAGGGGGTTAAAAAAAGGGAACCAAACAAAAAACCAACAAAAAAATCCCTTCACTAAAGGACCACACCCTGCTGATTTCTTGCCAGAGAGTACAGTCACTCTGCTGCCTCTTAATGTTATCACAAAGCTGGATGGCCATGCACAGGCTGACAAAATTTTCAGTGTCAATTGTTGCTAGTGACTAGCCATGCAGTTGAAAATATGTGGCCAAACTTTGCAAGAAGGTTCTTCAGTAACAAAACAGCTGCTTTTTTCTTTTTTTCCTTACTATATGTAGTTACTACATAAAATGATTAAGTACTACGTTAAGTAGATCTGATTCTTCTTATTCCGTTGCTAATAAAACTCTTTTTCTTCTAGATTTGGATATCAAAACATCAGGGACTGGCTGCGTGAAGATTCAGAAAATAGAATGTGATAACTGCAAAATAGAAACGGAGAAGGGGACTAGTGTCTTGCAGTCAATAAAGGTACAATGAACACTCCCCCAGTCCATCAGTGTTTTAAAAGGGATTGTGTGGTGGAGTATCGTATAAATACCAGTTCTGCAGATGAGAAGCACTCTGATATTTTGAAGTGTTATTATGTGTGTAGCACCTCACCTTTATTATTGCATACAATTACAACACAAAGTCAATAACACTAAATAATGTGGAGTCAGAAGCCCAAGTACATTTGATGGCCTGAACCAACAGAAACAGTGATGGCAGAAACCCTGATCTGCCATTCCTGCCCTTGGAAAAAAAAGAAAAATAGGCTGGGGTTTCCTGTCTAGCGGGTTAATAGTTATGCTTGCTCAGTTGGGACTTTGCAATATGCTGCTTTTTTTCACCTGTTTGGTTTTTTTTAAATAATTCTGATATATCAGTGCTACTGGCAAACTCTTGAGGTTAATTTTCAATCAGAAATTACACATTACATGTCCAAAATGTCTGACTGAAATATATGTGATAAATAATGTATCTATCGTGCTCATGACCTTGTTTTTTCACTCTTAAGACTTTTGGTCTTGCTGATGCAGGCTTTTGTAGAATTAATCAAAGTGTATCTGAATTAGGTGCTGTTTGGAATCAAATTCACTTGAATAATTGGGATAGTACCTGCAAGAGTGGGTATAAATACAAAAGAAGACCTTTTCAAATAGGGTAATTCAAAAGTTTAAGTATTTTTGAGATATAAAAAATTTTTCAAAGTCTTTATCTGGCATGGTAAGAGGTGATTTTGTAGCACACATATGGGAAACTGGGGGCAAATTTAATATACAGTAGATCTAGGTTTACTCCATATTCAGTGAACTACAGACAGCTTGTGTCTTCCAGATTCTGTGTAATTGACCATATTACTCTAAAAAAGGTAACTAAAATCTTACAAATAGTTAACAGTACTACATGCGTTATTGCCATCTAAAAGCTTTGGTTAGAAATGACTGTTGTACAATAGTAACAGCAAACAGAAGTACATGAGAAACTACATAATACGAGAAAGCAACGTAGTTTTGGCCAGCAATAGTGACAGTAATCACAGCATGCCATGATAATTGTCAAGAATTTTTTGCGATGTTATGGAGAAGGGATTTTGAGGAAAGATAACTAATTTCATTGGCATATTTTCTCATATACAATCTAAGATGTGAAGAATGTTGAATTTTAAAAATGAAAATGTCAGTTTTATTTTCCTTGAGACTTCAAGTAGCAATGAAACAATACTCTCTAATGAACTGAAAAGGATGTTGCAAAGTCACCAGTTTGGGGCTTCTGAGACCAAGTCCTCCATGGCCTCATTATAGTTCAGAGGAGCTTGGTGTTGCTTTTTGCCTCGGTCAACTTCGAGCCTTGCTTAATTCACAAAAATGTCAGGGAAACTACAGGTATAAAAGATGATCCTTCCCCTGTGCATGCACCTCGATGTGCCCACCATGTTGGTGGTCACAGGAAGTTTCTTTGCTCCCTTAAGCCTCAAATGAGAGGCATGGCCTTGTCCCAAAAGGCTTTTAAAATTAAAAGTATTTAAAGTATCAAGAAAGAACTGCAGATTTTAACTGAAACTCTTGTTAAAACAAAGCTTTGGTAGATTATAAGGCTTTGGCTTTTTAAACCAAAATAGTTACTTGAAGTATTCTTTTGGGGTGTGAGCGGTGATTGGTTGTCTTTGTTCTGGTCACTGTGGTGCCTTCAACATACCATACTAGGGAAGATATGTTAACACTCTTGGTTTTATTGACCTCTGAAGTAGCAAGGTGAAGATTTTGAATTAAAAGTTCTGACCACCTAGGTGTTTGCCAGAGCAAACAAGTAATCAATTACAATGTCTCTTAGCTGTACAATCAGTTTTCAGTCTAATGTTGTTGTTTTTAAGAAGCACTGTAGTTCTAGTAATTACAACTGTAACTCTATTTTTCTAATATAGGTACAGGAATTATACTCTCAGGAGTTAGCAGAGAAGCAGAATTATTAACGTTTTGGATTTTTTTCAAAGCTACTGAAGGATTCTGCAGCGCAGTGTAAGAGCCTGTTCCCCTTTAGCTAATGTGCTTTACTGAGCAAACTGAAGTGATACTGCCCTCCCCTGGATGGATTAAAGAGCTGTCATGCTCTCCATAAACCTCACTCTCTAGCAAAGCAGGAGACCCTTTCTTTACAGTAGAGAGCAAAAGATAGTTTATCAATGACTTTAAATAATTTAAGTTTTTTAAATCTAGTCATGTGGAGATTATTCAAGAGCACCAACAAACAACTTCACAACTGCTAATTCTGTTTATTTCCCACACCCTTCAAGAAGTTGTTTGTATAACTTATAAATCAAAAAAGACTTGCTGGTTTTTGGTATACTGTATGGTGCCTTTACAGAAGGCCTTGCAATTTGACATCTACTTCCCTTAATTGTGCATGCTAGTAATTCAACAGAAAAGATGCGCATTCCGTATGAGTTTTTAAATGGATTTTCACTAGTGCTTTTAGCGTGGCAGACATTATCCAGGCAGTGAGGCTTGTTGAGGGTTTTTTATTGAGATTGATTTCTGGTGTTGTTTTGTAATTGGCTAAAACTCTGTTTGCCCTATCCCTTTCAAGTCGACTGATAGTAACAGTAATTCCAAAATACATTTATGACTTCTGTGTCCTCTTCAGAGTGTAAATTATTCCCAAATTCTTTATTGAGTAAACAGTGCTCCTCCTTTTCAATTTTTCCTTCTGCTTCTTATTACAGTCTGTCAGCTTAGCAGTGACAATGGGACCAAGGAAGGCCTTTAATTTTGTTTCTGTGTTCTATTACTTCTGATTCTTGGGCTGTGCCAGTGACAGCAAGAATGTCCAGGTGTCTCACGCACAGTGGAGGACCTGCTGTGCTTTCTCACCACACACCGCGTCTGAGCCTAATTTGTTGTCCTGTACCACTGTCCTTACATTCTTTGAACTGAACAAACTTTTATGGTTTTCTTTTATCATCTGCCATGATCTTGACAGCCTCTTACCTCTTCCTTACTCAAACCTTTCTCCCTTGCTAGGAGAAGCCCTATAACAAAATAGTGCTTCTTATTTTCAGCTGGTAGAATGTTCCCTCTTAATGAAAAAGCTACTTGCCAATTATAACTTGTGTCCTCTCAGCAAATCCTGCTGTCTGTTGGGTGTCTCTATTGATACCTAGCTTTGAAAGTTGTTTTATTTTTTTTTAAGAGTAAAAAGGTTGAGGAACCTGTGTCTTATTAAAGCTTTTTCTATCCCAAAAATTACAGTTTTAAAAAAAAAAATTAAAACAAAAAATCAAAGAAATAAGTGTCTATGTCATGGTTTTATTTTACTTGCCAGTATAGCCACTGAGAGTTACTGCTATTCGTCAAATCTTATGACTTCCCATGTTTTACTCAAGTTACATGCTTGGAGGATTTGTTCTTTAACCATTATTCTGATTATGTGCCTAATGTAACTGCCTTAAAGGAACTGTGATGTCTGGCTGAAGCATCTAATTTAACTTTATCCTGTTTACTGTATAGGGAGAGAATAATTTATTGTATTTGTATAGAAGCTTAACTGAACAGCTGAGTTATTTACAACTTTTAAAAGGTCTGCAGCACTTATTGTAGTCGCAAGTTAAGAGCATTGTGTTTTACTGTGGGGAAAGTTCTTAAATAAAGAAGAGAAAGCAAGACTTGGGAACACAGAGATTAAGAAACACTGCTTTAGAGTTCTTCCTGTCTTAGGAAACCCCATAAACCTTCTGGTTCTTGGTGTTCCATCAGAAATGCGTCAGAGCAGTAGAAGTCCATGACTTCTGTATTGGAAACTTGATTTATTTTATTATTTTTTTTAAATTAAAGTCCTTAGTCCAGTTGCTGTTTGATTATACCTAGTTAATGTAACTTATTATGGCTTATCTGGACAGGTGTTCAATAATCTCAGTATTTTGAATATTTCTGGTGTCCTTGATTGTCAAATTTAATGAATGTGTCCTAAATTAAATGACGTCTACAGGAACAATACCCTTTTCAACAGAAACAAATATATCTGAAAATGGAGGTGGTGCTGTGGGAAAATGAAGGGGGGTGGGTGTGTGTAAGCTTATCCAGCACAAATTATAAAAAATGATGAATTTTTTTTTTACTTCTCTGTTATTCCAGCATTCCTGCTGGTGAACTTAAGCAAAAGGGCTTTGCTGTTGACATCCATAGACTTCCAAGTCAAGTTGACATCCAAGTCAGATCTGTTGAAGTTGCAGCTTATGAGTTATATTATTTAAATTTGATTTTTAATTTCTTTTTTCTTTTCTTTTTCCTTCTTACAAACGGTTGTAAGATACTCTCAAGACCTGGGGCTTTTTTTTTTTTTTTGTCTGAGAGTAGTTTGTGTGTATTTCTGTGCATCTCTTTTCTCTTGTCAGTTGTATGCAGCAGCAACCGAGAGGTATAAGGGCTATAGCATTTTCACTTGAAACCTGGCTTCTTTGTGGGGAAAAAAAATGAGATTGTAATGCAGATGTATGCGAAATACCTAATTTGAATTAGAATCTGGTTGGAATGAAGCACTGTAGGATCTGGTTCTACTTGCAGGCCAAAGATTTCCACTGGTGTACATCCATAGAAGTTTAAGGCTATACATGCTACTCCAAGCATGAGTAGCATTCTGGTGTGTTTGTGTATGTATATGATTATCTTGCAGACTGCTGTGACACTGGGTTCCGGGTCACTGGAGGGCTTCAGTTTGCAAGTTCATTTCTCTCTGCCAGCTCATGTCTCTCACCTGCTGCAGCACTAGCTATATGCATACCTTGGTTTCTGGATGAAACACAAAGTTCCCTCTTTCTTCCTGCACTGCTTATTTTAATATATTCTGAGTGAATGATTTTCTAGTTAAAAAAACAAAACCAAAACCCCCACATCTACTGAGAATAAAGGCTTCCTTGGCATCACTTTTTCCCTTGTTTCTCTGGTCACAAAGGAACATGACTTGTTGGGAGCTTGACTCCACTGGAAGACAGCACATTTGGCAATCGCTTGAGAGGAAGCCTTCACAGTAAAATGGAAGTTAGTGATCCAAGGTGGTTGTTGTGGTATAGCTTGGAAAAACAAGATAACTTGTGTCCTAATTACAATTATCCTAACCATATTATTTTTAAATTGTTTTTTTCAGAGCCATAAAATTGATATACGGACAAATGGCGGCAAAGTAATTGGTCTTGGAACACTTTATGGAAATACAGATATTCGTGCAACAGAGAAGGGTGTAAGTAAGAAGTAAAACTTTCAGTGTCTTATTCAGCTTCTCTTGCAAAATGAATAAAGTTTGAAGAATGTGCTGAAGAATATTTTAATGACTCTCACTGGTTGATTGTCATTTCACTGTTAACTTAAATTTGTCTTTTTAATTATGCTATTTTATACTTGGTTTGGCCTGGTAAGGAGACTCCACAGAAGGAGCAGTAACAACATGTGATCATTCCATCAGCACAGAGGTTGTGCCAGTTGATACAACTCATCTTTAACAAGCTTTAGTTATGCAGACCCTCACACAACACTTTAAACTTTTTACTTGATACCTAGGCACCTGGATTCTGCAATAGGCCCATAAGTTTATTTTAGTATCTCATGAATAGAGCTTGATATTTGTACACGTGGTACACTTCCAGCATTATGTGGTTGTAGGAATGGAAGAGTAGGAGACCTTGTCTATTTCTTTGCAGCTGAGGAAATATAATCACGTGTAATCTTGTTATGACCTGCAGTGAGTAAGAATCACAAACAGGAAAAGTTTCATAGAGAAGTAGCTTGCCTTTTTCAGCAGATGGCAGTATGAGACAAATCTCATGCTACTCTAATCTGGTTTTGTTTCTTGCCATAGGTAGTCAATTCTCCATGTTTTAAAATAATGTAGAGCTAGGCTCCCTACATAATACTACAGTTATCACACCAAGTCTGGGTTTTAGGCTCAGCTTGAATGCTTAGGCATCACAATGTCTGTGAAACTGGGTGCATTAGGATTCATTAGATCTGAAGCATTGCTATATGAACATGTGGAGCCAAGCCAAGTAGCTTTGATGCATGCAGTACTCTGTCAGAATCAATAGGTACCCTTCAAACCAGCAGCACTGGGAGGAACCAGAAAGAGCGCAGACAGTTCTCCCTAGCCACAGATAAAATAGAGACCAAGCTATTAAGTTCTAGGAGTCCAAAATCATCTGTTGTACCCCTTGTAAACTGGGTTCTGAGATCGTATGTTCACTTATGTAGAGGCAGCTGTGAGCTGTTCTTAATGTCGTGCTGTAAACTAAGCAACTTGCCATTGATTTTCCAAAAACCGTCAACGTTAAATTGCCTGCATTTTTTGTAGTGTGTGCTAGCCTGCCTTTTACGTACAAAAGAGCCAGAGGCTGCTGTAGCTGTACTGTTGTTGGGGGTTGTTTGGTTTGGACTTGTTTAGTCAGGAGATAAGGAGGCTGAGGGGAGACCTTTTCACTCTCTGTGATTACCTGAAAGGAGGTTGTAGTCAGGTGGATGTTGGTTTCTTCCCAAGTTACAAGTGGTAGGATGAGAGGAAATGGCCTCAAGTTGCACCAGGGGAAGTTTAGATTGGGTATTAGGAGAAATTTCTTCACTGAAAGGGTTGTTAAGCATTGGAACAGGCTCCCAATAAATAGTTTAGTTCCTTCTAAACTCATAAATCTTTCTATCTCTCTCCCTCCTTGGAGTTTGTCACAGTTCATAGATTCATAGATTGGTCCAGGCCGGAAGGGACCTCCAAAGGTCATCTAGTCCGACCTCCCCGCAGTCAGCAGGGACACCCCCAACTAGACCAGGTTGCCCAGGGCTTCGTCGAGCTTCACCTTGAATATCTCAAGGGAAGGGGCCTCAACCACCTCCCTGGGCAACCTGTTCCAGTGCTCCACCACCCTCATGGTAAAGAATTTTTTCCTAATATCCAATCTAAATCTCCCCTTCTCCAACTTAAAACCATTGCCCCTTGTCCTGTCACTGCAGGCCTTTGTAAACAGACCCTCCCCAGCCTTCCTGTAGGCCCCCCTCAGGTACTGGAAGGCTGCTATGAGGTCTCCTCGGAGCCTCCTTTTCTCCAAGCTGAACAACCCCAGCTCCTTCAGTCTGTCCTCATAGGAGAGGTGCTCCAGCCCCCTGATCATTTTGGTGGCCCTCCTCTGGACCCGCTCCATCAGGTCCATGTCCTTTCTATATTGAGGGCTCCAGACCTGCACACAGTACTCCAGGTGAGGTCTCACCAGAGCAGAGTAAAGTGGCAGAATCACCTCTCTGGATCTGCTGGCAACACATCTTTTGATGCAGCCCAGGATGTGATTGGCCTTCTGGGCTGCGAGAGCGCATTGCCTGCTCATGTTCAGCTTCTCGTCCATCAGCACCCCCAAGTCCCTTTCCTCAGGGCTGCTTTCTAATATCTCATCCCCCAGTCTGTATTTATACTGAGGATTGTTTCTTCCCAGGTGCAGAATCCTGCACTTGCTTTTGTTGAACCTCATGAGGTTCATCTGGGCCCACCTCTCCAGCCTGTCCAGGTCCCTCTGAATGACATCCCGTCCCTCTGGTGTATCGACAACACCACACAGCTTGGTGTCATCTGCAAACTTGCTGATGGTGCTCTCAATCCCTCTGTCTATGTCTTTGATAAAAATGTTAAACAGTACTGGTCCCAGGACAGACCCTTGAGGGACACCACTAGTCACTGCTCTCCATCTGGACTTAAAGCCATTGAGTACCACCCTCTGGGTGCGACCATTCAGCCAATTCCTTATCCACCGAACCGTCCACCTATCAAATCCGTATCCCTCCAATTTGGCAAGCAAATTCCATCCAGGGAAGTGGTTGAGTCACCATCCATGGAGGTACTTTAAAGACATGTAGGTGTGGCATCTAGGAAGATGGTTTAGTGGTGGTTTTGGCAGTGTTGGGTTTACAGTTGGACTTGATGATCTTAAAGGTCTTTTCCAACCTAAATGATTCTGTGATATTTCTTCATGAACATTATTTCATCCCGGCAAGGCCTCCCAGCAAAAAAGCAGAGTGGGTAAGGTCTGACTGTGACATGCTCTGTTGTTACCAAGTTGGACTGATCAGTGCTAATTGATAGGCAGTTCCCTTGGGACTCCTAATAGTTAGTGGAGTTAGGATCCATCCTAAGCCACTAGCAGCTATGGGGAGTGGAAGAGGGCAGAGGTAGTTCACAACTTGCTGATGTGTCATCCATTTTCCTGCAAAGAGCTCCTGTTGGAAGGATCTGAAAACTGGAATTCTTGTGTTCTACCAGTGAATAAAATTGAGTTCTATCTAGGAAGTGCTTTGACTGCTGTGGGTTCATGCTGTTCACAACATACTAGCATGGCTGTTGTTCTTATAAATTAGAGTTGTGCTGCTTAGGCATTTGTCCCAAACTAGTTTGTTACGCCAGCACAGTCCATGGAGTTCATTTCAAATACCTTGCTGGTGTTTAAAAAAAAAAAAAAAAAAAGGAATGGTAGAAAAATAATGAGACCTCTATGTGAAAATGTAGTTCATGAAAGTGAGAAATATAATTGTTTTGCTTTGAGTTTTTAAATGCTGTTTGAGAATCTGACTTTTCAGACACCCGGTCCTTCTGAAACAACGAAACAAACTTCATGCAGATTAAGTTGAAGTGCTTCTTTGTCATCATAAATTTTTGTACAGTCTGTAATATTGCTGGAAGTCATTCTTACAGTTGTAACGTTGTAGTAACTTCAGTGAAGTGAGTCATTTTAACAGGAATTTACAGCTATGGAACAATAACAGTTTTGGCTTATGTTATTGAACTTGTGTCACAAATCCTGATTTAGAATCCTGTTGCCTGCACCAATTTGTCACAAAAGAGTATAATGCACCTCACTCGAAAGAAGCAATGGGTTTTATTGAGGTAAAAATAATAATTTGACAGAGTTCAATAAATTTGATGAAATTTAACAAAGTTTAACAGTGGTTTACCGAGGTTCAGTAAGTTTTGTGGTAAGTTTCACCTTATTAATTGCTGCATGGAAGGAACACACAAAGGAAAATGGGGTTAGAATTGACTTAGAATGATTCATACAGGGACCAGAGACAGAGAAGGGTAAGGGAGACCCTCCCATTGAGTTATGAGGTTCAGAGTGGACCCGTTTACTTTCTGAACTCCTGATGGAGCTTAGGTGTGGCCAGGTCTAATCTTAGCCTCAGAGTTGGACAACGGTTTATGTCTAACAGAATTATCTAGACAAAGTTAATAATAATTAATAGCTACATGGATTACTAATGTTTCAACAGCATGCTATCAGTCACTGACTAAAGATCTACTGTTGGTAAAAAGGTCTCTCTGCCTCAAGGAGCAACCCTGAGAGATGTCCCAGCTCAAGGGGAGATCATAGCTGTGCTGCCTACCAAGGAGACTTTAAAGAAGGCTCACTTAGGTTGTCAAATTTATGGAATAAGGTGGTTGGCTCATAGTAAAATTACATGCAATGGACAAGGTATGCATTAAGCTCCTTGTATCTACAAATTTCTTTGTTCCTTGATAAATGAGTCTTGGAAAAGCCACCTGCTATTCATGTGTTAATCGCATGATCAGTGTTCAAGCTCATATGCGTTGATGCTCACTGCGTCACTATTCCTTTGTGGGTTTTCAGTAATCTGCTCCGGAGAGACCTTACTTGTAGTACTGCATCCAGCTTTGGAGTCCTCAGCACAAGAAGGACATGGACTTGTTGGAGCAGATCCAGAGGAGAGCCATAAGGATGATCAGGGGGCTTGATGCCTCTCCTATGAAGACAGGCTGAGGGAGTTGGGGTTGTTCAGCTGGGAGAAGTCTCTGGGGAGACCTTAGAGTGGCCTTTCAGTTTCTGGAGGGGGCCTACAAGAAAGGTGGAGACAGAGTTTCTACAAGGATGTGTAGTGACAGGACAAGGGGTAGTAGCTTCAAACTGGAAGAGGTTAGAAGCTTTTTGTTATGAGGATGGTGAGGCACTGGAACAGGTTGCCCAGGAAAGTTGTGGATGCCCCATCCCTGAAATTGTTCAAGACCAGGCTGGATGGGGCTTTGAGCAACCTGGTCTAGTGGGAGGTGCGTCCCTTTGCATGGCAGGGGGGGTGGAACTAGATGATCTTTAAAGGCCCTTCCAACCCAAACACTTTACGAGTTCTTGTCCTGGCAGTGGCTCAGGCCTTCACCTCCTTTGGAGCCAGTACCAAACTACTGCTAGTTTAGTTAAGGGATCGAGTGCATCCATCACAGCTTCTCATTAACAAACTGTGCTGCGTCGTTAGGAAGGGCAGTGTGAGAGATCCTTTCTCAATTGCCACTTCAGTTCATAATCCATTAGCCTTATGACTCCTGTGCTTGTTTGTATGAGATGTTTCTTCCATCAGTTGCAGTCACCATTATGTAATTATGGCTCTGTCAGCATTTCCAACGCCCTCCCAGAGGTGGGGAAGGAAAGGATGTGGTAAAGGACACCGAGCACTTGAGAAGCAGGATATTTTTAAGGAGAAAAATGGAGAAGACACAAGTAAAATATTTGAGCAAGGATAGCACAAAAAGGAAGACCAAGAAGAATATGTGAGGAAGGAGTTCTTTATCACAGGATCATGGAATTGTCAGAGTTGGAAGGGACCTCTAGAAATCATCTAGTCATATTTAAACATAGCAAGATGCTAGTTTTCATCTTGAACATGTGCTCAGGTGCAAAAACATTCTCAGTCTGATTTACAAGGATACACTGACACTTTTTCTTTAAATGGTAAGAAACTGATGGAACTTGAGCATGTGGTCGGTCTCAGTAACTGCAATTCCCAAGGCTCTACTCTCAAGGGAAGGAATTTTTCCACAAAAACCTGGTGGTTCAGTGGACAAAAATAATCAAATTTGTTTGACTGGGGAGTCATTAGCTAATCTGTGCCACAGGGACTTTTCTATAACACTTATTTAGTGGAGCCAAACATCTGTGTTCTGCCAAAAACTCATAAAAGTTAAATAATTTGGGATCGAAAACATATTTAGTCCCAGTAAAAAGCAAACTTTTTTTATGCTTTCCCTATCTAGAATACTTTTTTAGTCTTGTACTTGAGCACTCTGACTTCTCTCCCGTGATTCGGGTTATTCTGAAACAAAACTCCTTCTGGCAGCCCAGAAAGCCAACAGCATCCTGGGCTGCATCAAGAGAAGCATGGCCAGCAGGTCACAGGAGGTGATTCTACCCCTCTACTCTGTGCTTGTGAGACCCCACCTGGAGTGCTGTGTCCAGCTTTGGACTTCTCAACACAGGAAGGACATGGACCTGTTGGAATGGGTCCAGTGGAGGGCCATGAAGATGATCAGAGGGATGGAGCACCTCTCCTGTGAGGACAGGCTGAGAGCTGGGGTTGTTCAGCCTGGAGAATAGAAGGCTCCGAGGAGAACTTACAGCGGCCTTCCAATATCTGAAGGGAGCCTACAGGAGAGCTGGAGAGGGACCCTTTGTCAGGAAGTGTAGTGACAGGACAAGGGGTAATGGTTTTAAACTGGAAGAGGGGAGATTTAGATTAGATACTAGAAAGAAATTCTTTACAGTGAGGGTGGTGAAGCACTGGAACAGGTTGCCCAGGGAGGTCATGGATGCCCCATCCCTGGAGGTGCTCAAGGCCAGGCTGGATAGGGTTTTGGGCAACCTAGTCTAGTGGGAGGTCTCCCTGCCCTTGGCAGGAGGGTTGGAACTAGATGATCTTTAAGGTCCCTTCCAACCCAAACCACTCTATGATTCTATGAAATGTTCATTGTATTGGTAGTTTTTGTTTTATTTTTTTACAGTAACTAGCTGATGCAGTACTTCTTTTTATCATGTGCTGAGACAACTCTTTTTATTGCTGTGCTTCTTTAAGAAAGGTAGCTAAGGCTGGTAAATAAGGTAAGTGTTTATGTGAACTTGTTTATAATAAATTACTTCATAATATTTAAATAAGAAGAATGTCTAAATAGTGTCAAAACTTGCATACCATAGTAACAGATACAGCTTTTTGAGTTTTTCTTTTCCCATACAGGAATGCCACAAGGCACCTAAACTATGCAGATATTTTTAATTTATCCCACTCACCGCCTTAAAGTGTGCTATGCTCTATTTTCATTGTGCTGATAGCAATGATGGCCCTGCTAAAACTTGAAAGGTTCTTTGCAAGTCAGTTAACTCCTTCAGAACAGATTTAGATCATAGAGCCTAAAATGACAGTAGCTTTTGTTTTCCGTGTTGCTTTGGCCATGTGCCACAGCAGGTTTGCACTTTGCCATTATGGGTGAGAGAGTAGTGGAGTATTCTGTTGGAAACATTCCTAGGGCAGATGCAATGTAAACTTAGGTTTGTTAAGATCTCTGCTTGTTAGAGTTTTGTTAGAGGCATTGAAAGATTTAAAAGCTGAATTACTGTCACTTTCAGTAGTGACAAATTATGCTTTAATATCTTTGGGTTTGTTTATTGTTGAAGCTTAGATTTTGCATCATAGTTTTAAGCAGCATCGCTGTCAGATTGTAGATATTGACTGTCATATATCTCTAATTCTAGCACAGCGCTTCGATCCACACATTTTCTTAAAGTGGCTTGTTATGTCCGTGGAGATCTACTTTGTTGGGTAGCATCATGTAAAAAACTATTAAGGCAAGTCATAAGATTACAGAATAGACTATTAAGCTGTAAAGACGGCATAAAACTGACTGTGTGTGTATTGGTAAGGTTACAGTTTCATTTGGCTGTCATAAAGTCTATGCTAAACCAGCCTCTTTAGCTCACTTCTTGGGATACAATAGAGCATGGAGTTTGCACAATACTAGCTGATGTTTGTCAGAATACCTCTTACTTTATCTACATCTTATTCTTTATGTAATATAACACTGGAAGCATCAGTAGACTTCTTTTTTTGTATTAACTTTTTTCCTTAAGATGGCAATGCTAAAATGACAAAGTGGATTTAAAGATAATTTGACATAGGGCACAGTTTGCTCTCGGAGGCCATATATCATTTCACAGAAAGAGTGGCTGGTCATTGGAATAGGCTGCCCAGGGAGGTGGTTGAGTCACCATCCCTGGATGTGTTTAAGAGCTGTTTAGATGAGGTGTTGGGGATATGGTGTAGGGGAGAACTTTGTAGAGTGGGGTAGATGGTTGGACTCGATGATCCCAAGGGTCTTTTCCAACCTAGACGATTCTATGATTTCATGTAATGAATAAGGATTTTGTATAATTTACTTAGTCTGCATAAGAAAAATAAAAAATAAGTTGAGTGGGAGTTAAGTGTGAACTATTGCATGATTACATCATAAATCAAGTTTACCTGAGGAAGAATAGAATTAAACTCATATGGTAGTTGCACAAGCCCATGATCTGTTTTGTTCAGATAAGTGTAGGTTATGTCACACGACTGGTTACTTGCACATAGATAATCTCATCTATCACCTTTTATTCCCCAAATGTATCCATACGGCAACTTTTCAAATCTTACCCTTTCTCTCAATTTCTGTTGAAAAGTAGAAATGGTGATCTTATCCCTCATTTTTCAAGACTTTGTATAGCTTGAGGCTTAAGTCCAAGAACAGATGCCCGAGTGACCAAGGTGATGTGAACAATTACACTGAGAAAAAGAGCAGCTGTGGCTTTTTTGCATAACCACCAAAGCTATGTCTACGAAGTGAGCCAGTGACATTCAGCTGTTTATGCAGATTTTTAACAAAGACGGTGGATGTTTCAGTATATGGTGGCATAAAACTGTTTACCAATGCTCTAAGCGTCACAATGTTGTATGAACCTTAAGCCTTCATTATAAAAGCTAATCCTTTTTTAACTTTTCAAAATGAAATGTTTTGGTTTTTAAAAATAAGTCAAGGTGGTTTTCATCCATTTGTGACTATTTGGGTTCTTCACCTGTATGATGGATGTAATAATTCGTAGGAATGTTGTAAAGAATCATTAACTTATTGGTCAGAGCTCTTGGATGAAAAGGGTTTTTGTTTTGTCTTGTGTAGCTTTTAACTAAGAACTTGATTCTGTTTGTTCTGCATCAACAACTGCTTTCCATTTGTTTTGCCTCTAATAGTGTTACTTCCCTCTGCCTTTTCAAACTGTGATAACAAGTTTTCCATTATGTTTGTTTCTCTTAGAGCGTGAATATAGAGAAGCTGCAGGGGACATCCATCAACATATCTACGGAAGATGGGCTGCTGAAAACTAAGTACCTCTATGCAGAATCGTCATCTCTGTCTTCAGTAGCTGGTGATATTCTGCTGGGAAGTATTCATGGTAAGAAGGAAATGCTGTCACAAATTCAGGTGCTTTGAGGGTATTCATAATGTTCGCAGTAACAAATGCTATAGACTATCGTTGAATCAACTGTGCACAGTATATGAACAGAAGAGTTCTGTATTTGTTAGAGACTGAATTGATGAGAATCAATTTAGCATATAGCATACTGTATTTTTTTAAAGCAATTTTATAAGCACACTCGTGACATAGCAAGAAGTGTGTATTATAGAAAGAAATATATTGCACATACTAAGGATCTCAAAGTATTTTAAAATTCAGCAATGAAAATTATACTAAAAGTAGTAAAGAGGCTTTTCTTCCCCTCTTTCCACCCTTTGTTTTCTTCATAGAAGTAATTTTTACAGCATCTACTAAGAACTATGGTAGAACTCAGTTGTATTGCTAAGTTTTTAGCAAAAATGGTCTGTGTGTGTGCTACCACCTTATACTAATCGAGTGGTGACAGTTTATGTTCTTTGGGGTGAAAAGTATTTCTAATCCTCCACCCTTTACTGTCCTTTGTCTAGAATTAAAGCTAATTAACTTGAGTGTCTTTTATATAAACAGCAGTCAGGGCTGGAATCTGGTGTGGTTTTCTAATTTAACAAAATTCCCACTGAATTCTGACTGTGCTGTAATGTGTTTGTGGTGATTTAACATTAAGTAAAACTGGAGGATGTACAAAGTGAAAATTCCTCAGGTCAGTCAGAGTTCCAGATTTCCAGCTATATACATTATAAACAAATTGCTGCAAGTTCTTAGCAATTTTGTGTTGTCATCTTTCTTCAGAAATGACTCTTGGGTCTTACTTAAAGGAGCAACTCCTTTGTTCATTTAGAGTAAACTTAAGACTGGTTTCTAAATCTGTTAAGTAAAGTTCACTTCAGCATGCGTAGCCAGAAATAAGACTTTAGTGTTTTTTTTCTTCTACTTGTTATTACATTTTTCTAGCATGTAGACTGTATTGCTACTAGTATTTCTGTCTAAGCTGTGTTGTTTTGGGTTTTTTCTAACTCCAGCCCCATATAATGATACCATGGAATGATGAGTTGTGGGCATGTTCATGCTTCTGTGTACATCCAAAAGTTTATTTTTGTTTTCTTGATACAAAAATGAAATTACAATTGCTGTACTTAGTGACTTGCTTCCTTAGTAATGCCTCCTTGTTGTTTAACTGAACAACGGTGTGCAAACAAATAGAATTGTATCCAAGTTATACAGATATTTCTTAAGTTACTTCACGGTTATTTTCATGAGCTGTCTGACAAATGGGTCTGGAACACCTAACGTTATTTTAGCTGTTTCTTTTAAAAACAATTGCACATTGGCACTTGCTTGGTACTTCTATGTTTTCACAAAAATATTTTCTGCAAAACATCATGCTCCTCAATCATGTTTTAATAGTAAGAGGAAATACTTTTGAAGTGTTTTGAATTATTATATAGCATATATATACACACGCACACATATATTAGCAGAAAAAATGAACTCCTATTCTCATTTCATGTTAGGAGAAAAATGATCACTTCTAGCCTTTGCTCGTGAGGTAGCTCAATTTTAGTAGTAGTTTTGTTTGTAAACACTTGGACAGATTGTACCTCAGGCAATTAAACCCACTATTTCCCTATAGCTGTCAATATCCTGATACTATACTTGGCATAAAATCAGCATCTGTGCACAAAGCTGAGCAAGACATCATTGCTTTTGAACTTTGAGATCGGAGCGACACAAACTTTACAAACCTGCCTGAGACCCATTTTGTCGTTGAAACTCAAACTGTAGAATTCCAACACTGCCAGCTTGAGTGCAAACTTGGCTTAAGAAAGGTCTGAATGGAATTAAAATTACGACTTGAAAGACTAAAACTGACTCTATGTAGAAACACTATAATGATTCTGTATTGGAGTCCTTAAGCAATCCCATAACAGTGATACGGTCTTCAGTGTTCTTCATGTCCAGTGCCTCAGATTATGTAGGCATGAGCATATCGTCAGAAGTTAAATATTCTTTGCTGTCACAAAAAACTAGCAGACAAAAAAAACTCCAGCAGCGTGATACTAGCAAACAACAGACAAAAGTTTGTCTGAGCCTCTTATTTTTAAAGTGAACTTATATTGTGTGCACCATTGTTGAAACCAGTATTTTTGTTATAGAACCAAAATTACTATCATGTTTTTTATAGAATGATTGTATCACTGTTAGCAGGATGAATACAAATTGTAGTTTGAACATCTGACTTTTAGTTTAAATTGAGTTTAGCTCACTTTTTAATGTCTTCTAGATTTCACCCCTTGCAGTGCATAATTGTTGTGTTTGTACTGCACTAATAATTTTAAAATTTAATAGAATTTAAGATTTTACTTAAAGGTATCTTTCTTACTTGTTTTGCTATTAAAATTGCTCTCTCTGAAATGGTCTATGTTATACACTACAAGGATTTTGAGAGACTGTCTCAAAATAACAAAATAGCTTGTATTTTGCAGGCATCTTTTAATGTAAAATATAATTAATTCATATATCCAATAAGAAAGCTAGATTGAAGTGTCCAGAAATGGACTGTTCCCAGCAGATGTGAGTTCTGAAGTCACTAAAATATTTAAGATGCCCTTAGAATGGGGGATTAAGATATCTGTGGAGATGTCAGTGAGTACACACAGTTTTTTCTGTAGTCCACAACCTGCAACTGAAGGGAAGGGGATAAATGGTCCCTATTGAATCTAGTCAGTCTTGCCAAGAAAAAAAAAGGTAAAGGTAATAGAATATGCATGTAGGCATTTTAAATTGCTCCTTCGCATGCTTCATACTTTTATGGCAAATGAATAATGCGCTATTTTGAAGAAATTGGTTTTGAGTCATTTTAATCAGTTTCTGTAACAGGCATTACAGGTGTCAGATGCCATTGAGCTTTCTGGTTGACACTTAAAAGCCAAAAGGACAACAGCTCTGAGACTGAGAAATGTGCTACTTTGTCCAAATAGCAAAAATGTTATAGTGAAACTTCTCCACACAGGGGGATGCATAGGAGAAAAAGGAAACCCTTCTCTGCAACTGTCTCAAAGTCTTGGATTGAGTTGTGTCAATTTATTTTATTCACAAAATAGTTTAGGTTGGAGAGGAATTTTGACATCTAGTCCAAACCAATGCTTAAATTGGGCTCAATTAGAGCAAACTTGCTCATGGACTTGTCTGGTTGAGCTTTGAAAATTCTCAAGGACAGGGCTTTTCATGACCTTTCTCAGTGACTTGTTCCAGTTCTGAATTATCCTTCTGGTGGGAAAACAACTTTTTTTTTTAATAACAATTTCCACTAGGGCGATTTATAACCATTATCCCTTCTTTCTGTATCACCACGAGAAGAGTCTGTTTCTTTTCTCTATATCATCCCTTTGGGTAGCTGAAGACCACAACAAGATTCCTCCTCAGTCTTCTCCTTTTAAAGCAAAACAAACCCTGTTCTCTGAGTATCTGTAGTGTGCTCTGGGCCCCTAATCTTCTCAATACCCTTCTCTGGTCTCACTGAAGTACATCAGTGTCAACTTGGAAGCCCAAAATTGCACATGGTATTCCAGATGCAGTCTCACAAGAGGGCTTTGCCTGCTGGCTGTGCTGTTAACCGTACAGCTCAGTATGCAGTTGACCTTCTTACTGCCTCGTACTGAAGATGGTGTCCATCAAGATTCCCAGGTCCTTACCTGCAAAGCTTCTTTGCAAACAGTCAGCACTCAACCTCTACTGCTTTACGGGGTTGATTTGTCTCATGCAGGGCTTCATATTTGCTTTTGTCCTTTTCTTCTGTCATAGTCTAGTGGCTATTTCATTATGTGAGAGAATTGCCCTGGAAAACATGGTTATTAAAGTTACTTTACATTTTTACACACTAATGAGGCAGTTATATGTTCACCTTTTCCTATATATTCAGGTCACTGATGGGATAAGACAAAGTAAAAATCTGCTACGTTTCAAAGGTAGTATAGTGTAATGCTTGAGCTTAGTATTCTATAATCCCTTCTGAAAAGAATCTATATCAAAGTATGTTCCATAAATTTCAGCTATTTTCTTGGATTTCACTGTATATAAAATGGGATTGTAGACATTAATTTTATTTTTGTTCCTTTTTAGGCATGTCTCTGCTTTAGTTAAAACACAAAGTGGTAAAAAGCTGCATGGTGGTTTATTTGCTTTTTCTGTACACCAGAATAACTGCCACCTTCAAAACAAATTGAAGGAATGGAAATAATACAATGTAAAGTGATACCTTTACTTGCATCCCCAAGCCATTTTTTTGCCCCTAGTCCTGTACTGATCCTGGCTAGCAATACTGTGGCTTGAAGTTTTATAGTGTTTATGGAGAAGCAAAGCTTGCACATAATAGAAAAGATAACTGTTTCTTCAGAAGCGACAAAAAGAAAAATGCTAAGCAACTGTCCTCAATATTCAGAGTTTTTATCAGAGTTAGGTTGATGGTTGGACTAGATGATCTTAAAGGTCCCTTCCAACCTAGATGATTCTATGGTTCTATGGTTCCATTAAAACTATTATATTTTGGACTTTATAGTATTGCACTACGGTGCTGAAGTCACTTGGATGTAATAATCAAACTAGCAGTTACCTCTGGGCAGGTCTTTCTCTCTTTGCCCTTGATGTGTTAAAAAAAATTCTTGGCTAGCTTAAAAATTTAGTCAAGTGTTGGCCTTCGTGGAGCAATTACATGACCAAAAGTACACTTCTGTGCACTGTCTGTAGACACTGCAGGTCCCAACGCAGCAGGACATTCCTATCTGCTTTAAAAGCAGCTTTTGTTCTAGCTAGATGTTTGAGGTGGGCCTATCACACTAGTTTGTTTACATTGCACAACATTAGTTGTATCTGCCATCTAAGGCTGCGCTTAATAGGAGTTTGATTTCCAAATGCTTAATATTTTTCAAGGACCTGCTTATCAAAACAGGAAACAAAAATCCCAGGAAAACAAAGAAGAAACCAGCCAATCCACAAGTCTCAGGGGTTATATTCAAACGGAATATAATCTAGCTTCAGCCCCATGGGAGTTGCTAGCTGACAAAACCCTAGGCTTTTTTGTAGGTTGTACGAAAATAAGTACTACTCATGATAAAATGGGGAAAAGGGTGGGATAATTACAGTGTGCCTTTTAAAAACAGCAAACAGTGAAGCCAAACATCTTTCAAGTTCATTGAAATATGGTTTTGTTTCGACTCTGATTTTCAGAACCCCTAAGTATTTTGTACAGTATGTGCTTGAAATGATGAATTAAAGACTGTTGATGATAGACTGCTTTTCTAGCTTTCAGCCCACAGACCATTAAGGAAAACACTACAGGTCATATACAGTGGAATTCATCCCACCCTAGTGGCTGTTTACTACTGTGTAATTACAGAAGATGGAAGCAGAGCTTGATTCCTTATTTTTTCAAACTTTAAAGGCCTCTTCCAAAAAACCTGAAAATTGTTGTATCTCTAAATTGGACTAAATTACTGTGTTCAACCTCACTTTTTAATCTCTTATCCTCCTGGGAGGATGAGGGAGTGGCAGAAATGACATGTTGGTTTTTAGTTTTTTAATTTAAAGCATTTTTTAGGCAATTATACATGTGTAACATACACACAACTATGGAAGTTAGAATTATAGATGGCCTTTCTGTTATGAGGTACATCTGTCCCGCTTCCAGATTGTCTTGATGCCATAGGTAAAGGGGAGGAGTATGTATTCTGAGATTAAGGTTAAAGCACCAGTGCCTGTTTAAAGTGTCACAAGTTCAGTAGGAAACCATTCTACATTTTATGCTTTATGGATTCTTTTGTTTGATGTTCTCCAGTTTGTCCAGCACACTCAGATCTCACTGAAGTCAATGAAAAGCATTAACGAGGGCTGTCAGGCACTTAAGAATAAGTTTGGAGGCAGTAGGTCATGTTCAGTGAGTCCAGGAAGGAGCCCTTGAGGATAAAGCAAAAAGTCCTCTCCCATTGGACAGGAGGGGAACATATATGTATCTATATAAGAGAGGAATATAGAGACTGCTTGTGTTACTCATGCTATTAAACTACTTAGATCATCCATAGTGGTGGTGTGGGCATCAGAGCAATTTAAAAAAAAAAAAGGCCCAAAATAAAATAAGAAAATATTGTGCTTTAGCTTCACAATGCCTCTCTGCTTTTCTTTCCCTCGCATCCAGTCTGTGTCGTTAAGCTTTACTCAGAGTGTTTTTATTGTCTGGAATCACTTCATTGTTACCCACATGTGCTGAGATTTTTGTTTGTAAAGCAATAATACTCAAGCAATATAACTGGTTTATGCTAGTTTGCTTTTATATGCAAATCAGATATAATACTACAACTGTAATGCCCTTGTATAGGATCACATTACTTTAGCCTTTGTTATGATTTCAGAAATCAGTTAAATAATCTGCTTTTAACATTTTTTCCCCCTTTTCTTTTCCTAATAGGTAACACCAGCCTTCAGACCAAAACAGGGAGTATCACAGTAGGTAGGTTCTGCCACCTCTTTGAGAGATCTCTTACTCAAACTCTTCCCTTCTCCTTTCTAAAAGCTAAATATTCCTAGGGAAAGTAAAAAGCAGGTGATTCCTCACGGATGTTTTTGGCCTCTTTTCTTTTTTAGGAGTAGCACTGGTAGCTCTGTAGCTAAAGGAGATCCTTTCCAAACGGGACTGTCAGTCCTTTGCAGTTGGGCAAAGCACAATGCTTTTGGTACCACAATACCCGCTGGGCTTTGCACAACTTACACAGAGTCTAGGTGTTATCCTTTAGATTAAGTTGGGACAAAAGGACACGAGAAAACACTAAGCATACATCAAATGCAATCATTTTGCCTTTAACCTAGTTCTCTATCTTACATTTGTTGATATCAATGATTAGCTATGTTTAATTTTTGTATCGCAAAGCATTAATCATTGATGTGTTACGTATCTGGTGGGGAAAGGCTTGTGATAGTTTGGAAATGTTGTTTAAATTATTACACTGATCACAATTTTCCCTTCAGAAATAAAAATGGCTCAAATTTTCTTTCAGGAACTTGAGCTTTTATGCAATGGGGTAACAGCGTTATCAGTTATAAAATGCAACTGATACAACATGTATCATAGCACATCAACGTGGAAGTGGGAAACTCAAATTCTGGTTATTTCTATTGCAGAATATGGAAGTAACAGAATCATAGACGAGGTTCTGTCTCTTGAATGGACGTAGAAGGATTTTTCCCTTCTGTAAAACTTGGTTATAGCCCCAAATCTCAAAGGCTTCTGCTAATGGTAGTAACCATAGCCGCTCATTAAGCGTTGCTCAGGGACAATTTGTACTGTTACAGCTCTTCTTACGTTTCTAAGCAATCTATATTAACAGTCCTGGAAAATGAACGCAATACACATTCTTATGAGTTAGTCATTAAACCACAGCATTAAATTAAGCTTGCTAGTCTGTTTTTCTTTCTGTTAAATAAACTCATAGAGTATGAAGAGTGTTTAAATAAAGGGTTCTTAACACAGGAGGTAGGTTTTTCCATCAACAGATGATGATTATTTTCCTTAATTAACCAGGTTCAGCTTAAACATTAGGACACATCTTACAGTTGAATAAGCTTTATTTTTCAGATTTCAATACTGAAAGCAGTAGTTAGACTTAATCTCTTCCTGAAGAGCATTAAAAATCCTTGAGACTTTTATGGATTTTTCCAAAGGTAAAAGACTTTTAAAATCTAGTGGTTTAATTCCAAAAACTTGGGAAAGAAAATGTAAAGTTTTAAGTGAAAGTTTTTTGTGTATGAGAAATTTATGCCACAAGATTGCTTGTTGGATTGCCAGAGGCCTGATAGGGATTTGCCGACAGAAATAGGAAGAACAACTTGGATCTTCCAACTTCCTTGGCTGGGTTTTCTTAGGGATGTAATTATTTCACTGGAGGCAGAATTTTATCGATTAACTGAAAAAAATGCACTCACTTCTAGATTTTGAGGATGTATCCTTTCCTCCTGAGGTACTTTTTTACAAGTCAAACTTGAGTTGAGTGCTGCTTTGTTTTTCAAAATATTTTGGGGAAAGTGCAAGTGACTGTATTGACAGTTTCTTATTCTTGCATAATTCTGCATTAAAACAGGAAACCAGTGCTTTTGTCTCTTACTCCTGTTAATTTTCTGCCTTTTTATATTCATAGAATAGTTTTATTTGTTGGGATTTGTTTTATTGTGGTATTACTTGTTTGTATAAATCTATTTTTATTTTTTGAAGACTCTATCCATAATTCAGTCTCATTTTTAAGTGTCTGGCATATGGCAGTGTTTCACATGACATTGTTAAAATATGAAAGTAGGAATTATTTGGTTTTTTTATTTTTCTATATTGTGAGCTTTGTTAGTCGCTGACAAATTGTTTTCCAACCCTATACTAGAAGCTTCCTACTTCTAACAAATGCTCTATGGGTTTTCAATGACTTCTTAATTTAAAACAACCAGACCTATTTTTACTTCAAGTTACTACTTAAAATAGTCATTAGAAATCTGAATTATCTTACCAAAAAAAAAAGTAACAGAGTACTTTGTTTTTTAGAACCAGCTTAATCTTTTAAATTTTTGTTTGGTAAATTCATAGGAAAGCTCAGGTTGGAAGAGACTTCAGGAGGTTGCAGAATCGTAGAATGGTTGAGGTTGGAAGGGGCTTCTGGAGGTCATCTTGTCTAGACCCCTGCTCAAGCACTCTCTAGTCTCCAACCTCCTGCTTAAAGCCATGCTAACTGTAAGGTTGCTCAGGGCTTTATCCTGTGATCTTGAAAACCTCCAAAGATGCAGACTCTATCTTTGTGCAAGCTGTTCTACTGCTTGACTGTCCTCAGGGCGAAAAAGATTTTCATTCTATACAGACTGAAACATTCTTGTTTCAGCTTATGTCTGTTGTCTCTCATCATATACCACTCTGAGAAGCCTGGCTTTGTCTTCTTGATCGCAGATATTGGGAGACTGTTGTCATGTCCTGAAGCAGTGCGTTCTCCAGACTGAGCAAGCCCTTGCCCCTCAGACTCTCCTGATGGGGAAGGTGCTCCACGCCCTGACCATCTTGGTGCTTCTCTGCTGAATTCACTCCAGTGCATTGCTGTCTCCCTTCTCTTGGGAGCCCCGGTGCTGTGTTCCAGGTGTGGTCTAATGAGTGCTGAGTAGAGGGGAGTAATCCCTTCCCTTGGTACGCTGGCCATGTTCCAGTTAACACTGCCAAGGATACTGTTGGGCTGCTTTTCTGCCAGGGCATACTGCATATTAGCTTATTTCTCAATGTTATTGGTATGGCCTCTGATTATATGTTCTCTACTCAGCTGCCAAGCCAAATTTTCCCCTACCAGCTCAAAAAAATAAATTATTTTTCCTTACTGGATTACTTATTTTTAACCTAATCATGTTTTGAAGTAATGAATCTTCTGTGTTTAGTATAGTCGGAAATGATAAAGCTTATAGTGGTTGTGTCACTTCAGAGGTGAAGAAACAACCATAACCAACTTGTGTGCAGCAGGGACTTACTCTAGCAAGGGAAACTCTATATTGAGATCCAACATATTTAAAAACACATAAATTATAGTACGTTGGTGTCAGTTTGCCTTACTCTGATAATTTTTTTCTTCAGTAACCCACACTAGACAACTTAAAGGCTTCAGTGATGTGAATGTGGTGCTCACTGTAAATCAACAGAAACATAATAATTAAGAACACTTCAACTTTCTCAAAAACATAAATTTGAGTATAGTCCTGACATGAAAGTGAACTGAGGCGTCTGAGGTCCTCCTTTGTGATGAGAGAGTGATGTAGCAAGTCAGTTCCCAAGTACTAAGACAGAACACCGAAGTGGGGTTTTTTTACAAAGGAAATCAACTATAGAAAACAATTAGGATATTTAAGACAGTTTTGGATAACTGAAAAATAAACCAAACAATGTTAGTGTATTTTTAAGTAATGCTGCATCTATGAGTTGTCTTGAGAATTCAATTTTTAATAGTGATCTAGGGAATTGTTAAATTAGAAATCTAATTTCTGAATTCCACTAAGGGATTTAATGCAGTTCATCAAGTACAGCTCTTAAGTACTTTTTAAAAAATAAAAAAAAATAATTCATGCACATACTTATCTCTTAATGGCAATTAGTTCTGTTGATCTAGTCTTTGCCATCTGCTTGAAGTAAATTAAAATGAGAGCCACAACATTAATAGTCCTTCATCTTCCAACCTTGTATCTCAGAACTTTACCATCTTCTGTGTTCTGCTGATGACAGATCCGTAATTTTTCTTCCCCATTGCTTGCTTTCACACCATCCTGTACAAAGGGTGCTGCGCTCAAAGCAGCTGATAGGACCCTGCCTGTTCTTATCCCTTTGGGACCAGAGTCAGAATTCTTCTTTTGAGTTACAAAGGCTAATATAGCTGGTGTCTGTGGTGGGGAACTTTTTCATAAAGCTTAACAAAAACTGTGTCAAGGACATCTTGCTTTGTAGCTTTATTTTTTTATTAGCTTTTATTTTTTCTGTACTAATAAATTCTTAAATAGCTGAAGTTGCTCAAGAGTGACCATCTGTTCTCTTTCCAGTAGAACGATTCATCCTTGTATTTCCCCTTGTCAGGGAATTGTCAGTCCTTAGCAAACTCTGAATTCAAACTATGTATTTTTTTCCTACCAGATTGTGTTACTTAACATAGGGTAATTTTTCTTGTTGAAATATTGTTTGTTTATTTATTTAAATTGGGCCTTTTTTGTTATATAACCTCATCTTTGCTGTTTTTAACCTGTTTTCCATTTTTCCCCCCTTCTCATTTGTTTAGAGATGCAAAACTTAAACTCTATCTTTAATAGACACTGCAGAAGTGATTAACACGTTTAAATCTCTTGGCATTCTTACCTGTATCTAAGCATTTGTATTTAATATCATATCCATAAAATTCTTACCATTAATCATATTCAGTTGTCTCCAAAGAAATCGGTTTTAGATGTGGGATAATAATCCCTTTCTATGTTTTCACATTTGTATGTAATACGCTGATCTTCCACATCTGTGCTTGAGCTGACATCAGAAAAGTTCCAGATGACTGTATTTAGAGCAAAAACTGTATGGCAAGCTTGCGGCATTAATGCTAGGCATCCCTGTTATTATTAATCAACTTCATTCTCTCATTAATATTTTTACATTTTAAAATGGGAAGTTTTGTTCAGGTTTCGTTTTGTTCTGCTAACTGTTCAGCTAGTTCTGAAAGTTTGTTTCTTTTTCTGTGCACAGCCAGAAACTAAAGAAAACAGTCTCCATCAGTATTTCAAGATTTCTTTCCAATACTTTCATTTCTAGCAGTTAATCTAAAAAGATATTTCACTGACTGCCTTTTGCTCACATATCTGCTTCTCTAGAGTTACTTCATAATTTCTTTGTAATTTTTATCAGCTGTAGGCCTGTTCAGTAATTCAGCTGTTAGCTCTTTAGGACTTCACTGTAATATTGTGGAAATTTGCAAGTAGTACATTGCAAGTAATTAAAGACTACCTGTCATGTATACAGTTAAGGCTTCTTAAAGGTTTTCTATTGTAAAAAGGTTTCCTCAGAAAGTTTTGTTAACATAAATTTCAGCTAATAAGCTATAGAAGAAAATGTAGGTGTCTCTATTCCAGGGCAAAGAACAAATGCTGCACTTAACTATTGCACTTTAATCTCAAACATTTGTTTAAAATTTGGGTGTAGCAAATCAGCCCTTACAAAGCCTGGTAACATGGTACTTCGTGTTGTTACACAGACCTCACAATGCACAATGGCTTGTTGTTTGCATGGTGTAGCTTTCCTGGGTAAAGTTCTCCCTGTGCAGAGTCTGAGCAAATGAAATCTTTTGGGGACTGAAATAGATCTTAGAGTTCTGATTTGGTGCTTGATCTTTGCACAAAGATGAATCCATCCTTGTAGGAAGAGGGGAGTGTTGTTGAGGCCATGTGGATGCTACAAGTCCAGCAATAGCTGCTGTGGCCTTGGGACCAGCGTATGCTGCAGCTCTGGACTGGGGAGAGAAGTTTTGTCAGAAACCTAGTTTTTTAAGAGAAGTCTGATATTCAGTAAATTAATATAAGATACTTCTCAAACACAGAAGGATTGGCAAAATCAGTTCAAAGTACAAAGAAAGATTCCAGCAAATTTCTATTTAAAAAGAGCAAATGATATGCAAGTTCTTTTATTTTGTTTTTCTTCTTTTTTTAGATTCATCAGATGGAAGTCTAAAAGCTTCTACGCATCATGGGACAATAGATGTTTATGTCAGTCAATTAAGAAAAGTGGATTTGAAATCCCAGAAAGGTTAGCAAACTAAAACAAATGTTTTTTGTGGCAGCTTATGATAAAAAAGGAGGTAAAAGTGGTTTTTTGTTTAACTGTCTGGAAAAAATGAGTTTGTGATTGTTGGTATCTTCATTCTTTTTTACCTCATGATTAGAAAATGTGTATAAACATAATACAGTAAACTCAGTAAGGGGCAATGATACTTAAAATGAATTACAGAATATTTTTTTTCCAATACTTTTTTTCCTGGTAATCTACCCAGCAGAATTCTGCAGAGTTGACTTAGATTACAGTCTTCACTTTGCCTTGAGTGCAGTTTACTCCATGGTCTGATATATGTATGGGCAGAGTGACAACCATCATGTTTACATTTCTTTTCTTTTTTCTGCCTTTTCCTGGTGAAATGTCCCATATTGAAATTGGAAGGCAGAAAAACAAAGATGAGGGCCTTACCCTAACACTCTTCCTTCTTTCTCCTGATTACTCACTAGAATTTAACTTCTTAATTAAAAACTCACTTCTGAAGATGGATTCATAGATTTACAGTATCACATCTTCTGAATGGCAAATAACAAAGCCCTGAATACATCTTGTTAACCCTAGTTTTGCAAAAAAACCCACTACAGCATTTCTATAGCTGACTTTTACCATCATGTCAGAGACTTCAGGGGGTTTGAATGACCATGGTATTTGGTACCCTTCTCTTGTCTGGGAGGCAATGCCTGGGCGCTATTAAAACCTAGCAGTTACTCAGAAGGGGAACAATGAAGGAAATGCATTGAAATCACTGTGCCAATCTTTTGTGCGAGCTATTCTGGTCCCATTGGTGCAAAGAAATTTATTTTTATATTAGATATATATAGTATTTAATATTTTCTATATTATTTTTATATTATTTCCTAGTTACCTTTTGAATCACTTAATACTAACTCACATCTCTTTGAATTAGTAGCAAAGAGGAATGTATTTCATAAAATCTAATTAATGTTATTTTCAAAACATTGCCTGACATCTCTTCTGGCAGCACAGTTTAGTGAAGGCAAAGTTGATGAAGTTCTGTTTTCGTTTACCCTGTAAATTCAGAGTAACTGCTGACAGCTGCAGCGTAGAAAATGCCCCGTTCATGATAAATTAGCTGCATGTGTGTTGGATTTTATGAGTCACGTTACTGAGCAATTCTCCAAGGGGCACCCAAAGATGAAGACCTTTTCCCTTTCTTATTCTAAGGCTTTTCTGTATCCCGCAAAATGTAGGCTTAAATTATACTGACAGCTATGTGTTTATCAGGACTGTCACAGGCAAGTGTTTCTGCTGAACTTAAATTGCAAAGCGAGGGTTGCTTTCTGACTGCACTTAGTTCTTATAACATCAGTTTCCTTATTGTGTCCTACTTCACATTTTGGGGTGTACTTAAAGCAACTTTATGTTTTTCTAAAGTGAATGTTGGAATTGCACAAAAACTAAGGAGCATGAATACATAAAGAGTATTCTAAATTTTGGTGGGTTTTTGTTTTAATGTGTAGGGTGTAGCTTCCATGCATTGTGACTGAGTAATTCCAAATATGACTAACACGGGCAGGTTGGGGGCCCAGCGTCTGCCTCGGTCTGATGCATGGAAACGCATATTTAGGGGATGCAGAAGTCAGAATTTCTGTTTTTAATCTCAAGGGTAGAATTATTCAGACCACCGAAGCTGCAATTTTGCTAGTAGTTTATGTTTTGGTGATACATAGTCTAAACTGGTTAGTCACTTCTGAGGCTGCATCTGTTCAGGGATGAGAACAGCTGGCCCTGTGCAGGAGAGCAGAGACAACGGGTAGAGTTCACAGTGTGTGAGTGGCATCTCCTCGTTCCAGAGGAGCAGTTCTCTCACAATGTGCCATGCAGTGGCCGGGTTAATCGCCAAATCTGATCCCCTGTCCTTGCTGATATGCAGGAGTGTAAATATGCAACAAGAAGATGAAACTGAAGTCATAACAGTTGTGACATCTATTAGATTTGCTTCCCTTCATCATTCCTGTAATAACATCTGTGCCAAGAGCTGTTGCCAGCAGTATATGTCAATGTTAATTTTCATCTCTGCTAAAGAAATACTGTTACACCACTTTCTACATGTGACGTACAGTATTCTGGTTATGATAAATGAAGATATCTTTCAGAGAAAAAAAAAAAGTTACTGTGTGTGAAGGCTGTTTAAAAAAAACAACCAAACAAAAAAAACCAAACCCCCCAAACAATTGATACCTTGATCCAAGTTAGCTAAATAATTGCCCGTGTCATGCTTTGATCTCAGTGTTAAACTAACTTTCTTTAATTTAAACTTATACCAGGTTCAATTACAGTCAAGGTACCTGCCTCTCTCAAAGCCTATTTACAGTTGTCTGGAAGAAAAGTGGATGTGAGCTCAGAGATCCAGTTAAAAGAAACACAGAGTGCCTCCAAAGAGGATCACGTAACTCTAAGTGGTAAGGCTTACTCATCTTGGCTTCCAATAAGCGTCTGTCTGGCCTTGGTCAATGGCATCTACGTTTCTTTGTGAGTTTATTGCTCTCGGCTGCTTCTTGTTTCCTCTGTTTCAGGTTCAGATGTTTGCTTGTGCCATTGTACTCCCCATGTTACTAGATAACTTCTTCATTTTATTTGGTAAATGACTTGTGAATGCGAACAACTTCTTTAACGAAAATCTTAGAGCCAAATTCATTCTCAACATTATTCCAAGGAATTTGTGGGAGGTGATCCAGGGCTGAATTTCACCCATTGCATTGTTGGTTTAGGCAGTCACTTCTAATAAATTGCTGGGGAATGTCTATTAAAAGTATAATGAAAAGTTTTCTCTATCTACCTCTGTTGGATGGGAGGGAGAAGTAACAGGGACATGTGTCATACTTAAAAATGCACACTATGAATGTTAAACAGTGCAGGATAGGCTGAGAAATGGTGGGTGGGAGATAGCTAGGAGAAGAGCAGAAGAAGCTGGAGCGTGGAGGAACAGAGTACGTGGAAAGGTGCCTGCAATTACTGGAAGAATTCTTGTAATGCATTTAAAATTGAACTCGGGAATCCCAAGTCTTGCTGTTTCCCGCTTTAGCAAACAGTTGTACAGTTCATTGTCAGGGTGTGTGTTTCTCTCCTCCTCTCCAGACATGTCTAGAAGTTGTTGCTGTTACCAATTACTCGGTTTGCTCAAGAGAAAACACTAATGTAATGTGTCTGAAGACTCCAGCTTTGTTTTTGAACGTGTTATGTCAGTATGACCTGATGGGATAGCAGATTGGGTGAGGCTTTGAATTTTTCTTTGGTTTTATACCTCAGAAAATGTGCACAAGACTTCTTTTCCTCCTCTGTGTAAGATGATCATCTCAAAGTCAGGAAATGTTAGAAGTGTATGTATGGAATTTTAATATCTAGCCTTCTTATATAAAATAGTAGTCTTGAAGAATATAGGTGGATTTCTTCCTGTCCTGAACAGTAACTACCATTCAAATTTACTAGTGGTTCTTAAATACAATTTTTAAAAAAACTATGGTTGAAAGTTCTCAGGCTAGAAAGCTGTGGAAGGGTCCCAGATTCCAGCAGAGCTCTGTGGAATGAATTGTCAGCAGTAAAACACCACCTCTCCCAATGAATGAGGACCAGTAGCCAGCCAATGATCTTGTAACTCTGGCAACATTAAGATAAGAGTGGTGTCTCAAATATACCCAGCTGAATGGCTTCTCGACCCAGTCAGTGTTTATGTAGAACAGTCATTGCTGAAGTGAATGCAATTTTTCAACCCACCATCCTTTATGGAAATGGTCTTGGCAGTTGAGCTCTCTTGAAAGCAGCTCTAGTTAACCCCTCAAATAAACAAAATTCCAAAAGCATGGAGATCAGCAAGAATTATGCTGCGGCAGCAGCATTAGGCCACTGATTTTCAGTTGTTTAAAGAGGTTACAGCATTGCATAAAACCACGTTATTAAACATAGATCTAAATTGATCATAATACAGCTGAATGAAAAATAGGCCCTGGAATGGATTTTTTGCAGGATACAATTCAGCTGAACGAGTGCTGGCCTGAAGTAATGTATCTTCATCTGTCTTTATACCTGGCATTCAGCTTTGAGTGTTTTCTCACATAACGTAACCAATGATTTATAGCAGTGCTCTCCTCCCTTTCCTTCACTGGTCAGTAAGAAGCAACAAACCTGAAGAGAGATGAAATTGTTGGGTTTAACATCTGCTTTGCTTCTTTTCTTACCCTTTTGAAAACAGTGCCTCCCCTTTCGTTGCCAAGTCGGTAACATTCCTTTGGGATGGCGTTGGAGATGCATCCTGCTTCTCCTGCTCTTCACCTTATCCCATCGGGACAGTGTATTCTTTCTGCAGGCCAAGTACTTGTCTCCTCATTCCCAACAATCTCTTCTTCTTAAAGTTGGTATTTGAGAATTTTCTTGGACAAGTAGATTCTGAAATAATTAAAAATCATTTAATACTGTTTCTATGTCATAGAAACATTATCCACTCTTTATGTTTTAGGTACAGTCTATAGCTGTCCTCCTTCTGCCAGTAAAGAAATATAAAATGGAGGGAGAAGAGGGTTTTTGCCAAGTGGAAAAAAACGTCTGTATCACACGGGCATGGCAGTTTAGATTTTTATGCTTCTGAGCTCAAAGGTTACTTTAAAAATAGATGAATTTTCAGAAAGTGGCTGGTTCTCATGTGGATAATGCAGGAACTGGCTCCTTTCAGGAAACTTGCCTCTGGGAATATTGTGAGAGATGTCAGAGAGGAGGCTCTCCGGTGGGGAGACAGGATTGAGTTCTGTGACTTGGATCAACATGCACCTTGTCTGTCACCTGCTCAAGGAAAGCCTTCCCTACCCCTGTTAGGGTGGTTATAGTGTCTGCCGTCACCTTGCTTCACAGCTCCTGTTTCCACCCTGAGTGAGGAATCGGTAGACTACAGTCCACAAGCGCTTGTATCCGGGGTTTCGTAAGGCAGACAAGGAATAGAGAGGGATTTAGTCAAAGCGAGATGGTGAAAGCCTGGAGTGAGTGCCCTAGAGGCAGAGTGAGGCGAGCATGAAAAGGTGTTCTGCTCTTTTAGAAAAGGAAGGGACTCTTCTGCAAAACTGGGACACGTGCTGAGAAAGGGAAGGAACTAGAGAGCAGTGCCAGGGAGTTCACTCTGCAGAGGAATTTGCAAGGATAAAGTATCTGTTTCCATTGACTTCAGTAGGCACTCCTAGAAGTAGTATGTATCATATAACAAAATCTGGTATAAAAACAGATTTTCCATGCTAAGCCCTGGTCCAGCTGTCTAGTTTGAGAGTGCTTGAGTAACTCCAGTGATTTCTGATGGCCGCCAAGGCATTCTTTTCCTTTCCCTGGCAAAGAGGGTAGGAAGAGAGGGTTCTGCTTAGCCCTTGCTAGTCGATGTCTGTGCCTTCCCCGTGTCTCCGGGTCTGCCTGTATTATTAAATGAGCTGATTGAAGAAGCCTGTAGGGATCGTTAACTATATCTGGAACTATATATGGTAAGAGGAAGGGTTGAAAAAGTGAAGGGCTAAAAAGTGTCAAATATTCAAGCAGAAAAGGAGCGTAGGAGAGTGTCATGCCAGAGGGGTTACAAACATTTTGAAAAGCAGGGTTAAAATTCAAACAATCTTGATTTATATGCTTTTTAGGTCGTTTTTTCAATAAATCCTTTTAAGTTCAAAGTACAAAGGTAGGAATAATTGTCTGCGTGGTCCCAAAAGGAAAAATAGTTCCATAAAAACATCAGTAAACAATAATGTTACACCGTTGCAAAAAATAAACGGTGTATTAACATGACTATTCTGTAAAACTCAAAATAATCCCTTGGCTTTACGTGGCATTAGTAATGCTTTTCTGGAAGATGTCCAGTTTTGAGTATTGTACTTCAAAAAGGATGTGGAGACAACTGTGGAGATTCCTAAGGAGAACATATTGTCAGAGGCCTAAGAACATGATTTGAGGGAAGAATGAAAAAAGTGTCACTTTTGTCTAAAGAAAAATGAGGGAAGATGAGGCACTTTTCCAGTACACAAGAAATTGCTGCAGAGATGGAAGAAATAAATTGTTCTCTGTCCACTGGCGATAGGACGAGAAATTATGATTTGACCTTAGGTACAAAAAACTTAGCTAAATAGTAGGATAAACTTTCTGGTATTAAGCACTCGTCTGGCGGGGCTGTAGGAGCATCAGTACTGCAGCTTCTGGAGAACAGGCTAAGCAAGCGTGTCAGGTTAAATACAGCGTGTCCTCAGGAGGCTGCTTTGAGCCCTGTTTTCTCCTGCCCTAAGTTGATGTGACCATCTGCTCCCACCCACTCCAGGGTAACTCAGAGGAAGGTTGTGAGGCACGTGGGTGGATGAATTTGGGAACTAGATGAATGCAGCAGTGGGCACGCTTCAGCCCTCTTTCATTGCCAGCTTGTGTGTTGACAACTAGACTTGCTGGAAAAAGTCTTGCAATTGTTCAGAGACTTTCTTTGGATCCTTGTAGCTGATGGTGTCAATTTCCAAATTCAATTGTCTGGAATATAACCCTTTTCTTTACACCATGTAAATCTTATGTCTCTGAGGGCTGCCAGGGACTCATCTGATTCCAGATCTTTCTCCATCCCTGGCCCCAGTACTAGTGCCAAGTTCATATCCAGCAACAACCTTTGACCTGATGCTATCCATCTGCTCGGTGCCGAGTGAGCTTTTAGCTTTGGCAGTCACTTACTCCATCTGGGCTTTAGCACTTGCATGAGTTTCCTTGATAAATGTCCCACAGTGTCACAGGTGCTCCTCAGAGTCTGTGGATGTTTGTAGGTTATTGTGGCTCCCTATTCTTACTTTCTCAAGGTGGGAAACCAACCTCTTTGTATTTTTCTGTCCTTTTACAAAGAACATGCTCTTTGGGAATGATTGTCTGAGAATCTTAGAATCACAGAATGGTTAGAGTTGGAAGGGACTTAAAGATCATCTGGTTCCCTGCCATGGGCAGGGACACCTCCCACTAGACCAGGTTGCTCAAAGCCCCATCCAGCCTGGCCTTGAACACCTCCAGGGATGGGGCATCCACAGCTTCCCTCGGCAACATGTTTCAGAGCCTCACCACCTTCACAGTAAAGAATTTCTTCCTAGTATCTAACTTAAGTCTCCCCTCTTTCAGTTTAAAACCGTTACCGCTCATCCTGTCACTGCACTCCCTGATAAAGAGTCCCTCCCCATCTCTCCTGTAGCCCCGTTTAGGTACTGGAAGGCCATTACAAGGTCTCCCTGGAGCTTTCTCTTCTCCAGGCTGAACAACCACAACTCTTTCAGCCTGTCTTCATAGGAGAGGTGCTCCAGCCCTCTGAGCATCTTCAAGACCCTCCTCTAAACCTGTTCCAACAGGTCCATGTCCTTCTTATGTTGGGGTCTCAAGAGCTGGATGCAGAGCTCCAGGTGGGGTCTCACCAGAGTAGAGTAGAGGGGCAAAGTCACCTCCCTCAACTCAGTCAAGACATTCTTGCTCCCTATTTCATCCAGGGTGACAATATTTTTAGCAGTTCACAGGATTTTTAGCTTTTGGTTCTAATCCCACCCCATCTACAGCACTAGAGCTTTGCTGAGCCATATCTGAACAGTCGCCCCTCTGAGCCATGCCTTCTGGTGACTATCCACGCAGGTGGTATGGCTCTGTCTTCCATGTTAACTTATGCCCTCCCTCAGATGTATGTCTTGGGGATGGAGAGGAATCTCTAACCCCTTTTCTCCTGTGAAAGTTTCCAGCTGGATGTTGCCTCTACCTTATGGGTTGATTCGGCATCCAAGTATTCTTTTAATCACCAGGAGCTCTTTAGATGACCTTTCTTCTCATGTGCCTCTGGAGAGAGTCAGCCTATCTAATTAACAGATTCCCTTGAATAAGATGTCTCTATCTCTGACTTTTTTGGGTTTCCTACCTCCAGGAATAACTTACTTCTCACTGGTCAGTTAACAGCTCCTCCTCCAGTGCTGGGAGAGTGGCCCATAAAGTGCTGTGGACTTACCCTGTAGGGTTGCTTCAAAGCCAGTGTGCAAGGAGGGCACTGGCGCTGGCTGCATGAGCCTCCTACGCTGCTTGCAAGGCTGTGTGGGTGCGTTCCACCGCTGCCGTTATCAGAAATTCTGTATTGGTAACTCTAAAGGTAATGTCTGTGTTTTTAGCTGCCTGGAGTTCCAGGGTTAAATACAAACACGGCTGAAGGGGCAGTGAGTAACGTGAGGCGAGGAACTTGCTTTTAAAAGGGAAATAACTGAAGGAGCTTGTATTATGTCAGTCTGCTCAAACTTCGGTATTCTCTGAAACTGAGCAGCTGCCCAAGCGCAGGGCTCCTTCTCCCACCGGGCACCTGACTCGGGGCTGCTGCATTCAGAGTTGCAGCTCTGGTCCCAGGAGTAACACTAGTCACTGCCGAGTCCCTCCCTGTTTTATCTGTTCTCAAGGCACTTCTTCAAAACCTTCCTCCTTTCCTAGAAGCAATTTTTATTGACTCTTTGCCACTAGAATTGAGTGGGAAGAGCTTTGTTTTACAGTGTCCCTCTAAACACCGTCCCTCTGTGAAGCCTTGATTCTTAAGCAGTATCTTAAAAAAACAAACAAAGATCCAGGTTGTATCTGGAAAAGATTACGTTCCTTCATGTCAAATAGTAAGTTCATCCAACTTTTATAAAACACATTAGATGAGATGCTGTCCTACAGATTTTTATTGGTTTCAGCTTGCATTTAGCTCAAGCTGTTCACAGCCTTTTTGAGATGTACCACAGTCCGAACAATTCCAGTGAGAAACTTTTAAAGTATGTTCCTCTTGGTGGGTTTTATGATAAGAAAACAGAGCTCTCTAACTTCTCCAGTCTCCAGAAAGAGAAGTGAATAAACAGTCAGTACTTGACTGCGTTAAGTTCTGCAGTGGTGTTCTCTGCCCTTAAACACTACACGTGGTAAAAAAGCCCATTTTCCTTGGTGTTAAATTGAAAAGGTGTCCATGGAGCATCTTCTGAGCTCATGCCGTTATCTAAATGACAACAAAAGCAAAGTCATCCTCAAAATCCACTTGCATTCCCTCAGCCTTCAGAGTACAGGCAGTGAGTACAGTTAAGACCAAACGGTCAACAAAAGGTCTCCAACTAAACCTTGTTGCCTGATTTAAATATCTTAAGCTTGATTTGAACCTGTGACTGGCGATAGACTGAACAACCTTAAAATAGTTCGAAGATCTTCATCCCGAGGGAGTGGAACTTGACACTCACTTTCCTGTGGCAGTTTGATATTTTCTGCATTCCCTTCACAGGCAAATCTCCAAAAGAAGCATAAGGAACAAAACATTTTTCTCAGTTCACATAGCAAATGCAAAATGAGAAACAGAGCTCAGACAACAACTGAGCTTTAAAACAGCTCATGTTTATTTGTTTCTGGGTTCCTTCAGAACTCTTCTCTAACTTTTTAGCAAAATTTTTTTAGATAGATTTTGTTTTCATTTCTGATCTGTATTATCTGATACAATACTACTGCAAATCGATGAGTCAGGAAAGCTTTCTGAGGAGTCAAAGTTTCAGATTTTAACAGATGTCATGTACGTTTGTCCAACTTTGTGATCTTCGTCATAGATGTAAGTCCATGATTAGGTGGGGAGCTGAACTGTGGATTCTGCCTCACAGCAGGAATCGTATTGAGACTGGATGTGATGGAGACTGCTGCTGCCTGGAGCAATCCAGAGTGGAGAAATTGTTCTAGGACGTCCACGTGTAGGTCCTTAAAGGCGTGTTGTAGACCGACAATGAAGGGCACTGAAACACCTCTTTATTCACTGGGAGAGCTCCGTCAGTGTTGGACGGACAATCTGACAATCCCATACTTTAAACAGCACCTCAACCTGCTGCTGAATTGATGCGGCTTTGGCCCGTAACCTTAAATTAATCTCACTTCGAAGTACCAAAGTGCTGAAACGCTATTGAAAAGCTCTGGCTGTGGAAAGCGATGCAGTGATGTCAGTTGGAGTTCCGCCACTGGTTTTGACGTGGCCAAAATTTAACTTCAGCTGTGCTCCAGCACAGAGCAGAGCATGTTTGCAAAGTTTCTTCAGAATCTGCTTCCCTGCCATCGCTTGTGCTATTCCAGGCTCAAATTAGTTCTAAACTTAGAACTCACTCAGTCACACAAAGCTAAAGTAATAATAAAAAGATATTTTGTAAAGATAAACTGAAGTGGAGGCTGATCTTGTGATAAAGGCACTGATTTGGGACTTAAAAGATCCCAGTTTAATTCCCAATTTGGTCATAAATCGTCTGTACAAATTTGGAAGGTCACTTATTCTCTCCTGGCGTCAGCTTCTTAATCGTAAAAGGAGGGCAAGTTGAACTTTCTCCTTTGTTTGTTGTACAGTGAGCTTTTCAGAGCAGGACCACAATTGCTACATTTATGTGAAACATGTAGGAAGACAGACACCTCTGGGTGGGTTTTTCTTAACACATTATCATAAGAAAGCACTAATAGCAGCAACGTGTCTGCTCATCTAGAAAATCAGGTCCTACTCATGTCTCTCTTCCATGTTTACAATAAAGATGAAAAATTTTCAAATTACTTAGCGAGATTAATGTCTACTGTAGACTTATTTCCTAGCCCATAATAAAAGCTCTGGTACTACATAATAAAAACCGTAACTTTATTGTGATATCATATTATGGGAAAACAGTTTAATGCAAAAAAACCTGTATCACAAATGAAAAAAAACCAACTGTGTAAATTCTACCTTGTTAAAAACATAGAAATTCTACCAAATAAAAGCCTTGCAATTATTTCCAGGGAGCCTGAAAAAAGAAGGCAATGTGGAGATGATGTATTTACCGTGTGTCAAATTAAACTCGACACAACTCTCTTTTCCAGGTCACATGAATCAAAGGAATGAAACAGACAAATGGATTAAGGCTGACACACAAAATGGCAAAGTGTATCTTAAAAGCCAAAGCTGGATCCAGTCTGTCAAGCTGAAGAGTTCTTAAAGGTGAAATTGCCCGAAGAGATTAAATCAAGAAATTGTAAAGGAACATTCTGTAAAACTATGGAACTTTTTTGATGCATATTCTTAATATAAGAAAGAAACAATATTAAAAATGAGGGTGTTTTAACCCAAGATTTGCCTGTGACAGTGGCTGATGCTTCACAGGTCTGGTTTACTTTTAGTGCCTTTTAGGAATGACAAGTTCTTACCTATTCAGAATTTGTGTAACTTGACCCACTTACTACGTCAGTCTAAAAGCTGGTAACTTTCAAACAAAAGTCTGGAGCCATCACTGAAAAATAAAAAGTGTTTTCAACATCTGGTATTTGAGAATACAAACGTTTACTTCTAAGATGGCACGCTCTGTGAGCTATTTTTTAATTAAATGTCTCAGTACTGTGGGAATTCTGCTAATTTATGCAAAGTGTAGCCAATTTTCTTCAACCAATTTATTTGCACGGCGGAAAGGATAAAACCACTTCCAGAACTGTAGTTCTTACTGGTCTTCTCGTTTGGTGCGTGTCCCGTGAGCAGATTCTGTTTTATCCATGGGTACGGTGTGTTTTAAATTACGTATATGAAATGACCGAACTTGCTCCGTGTCATCCTGACCCTTCTTTGTGGATAGAAACAAGAGCTCTAGCTGTGTCTACCACTCTGCGTCATCAAAGAAAAGCTTTTAAAATAAATACTCAAAAGTGCAACGGATTTGGCTGATTTCAAGGAGGAACGCTCCACCAACTGGACTTCAGGTAAGAGTCCACGTGAGCATTCCCCTAAAGTAAAAACTGCCAACGACTGGAAGTATTTGCCTAATAAATGAGAGCTAGAATCTTTTTATTTGATATATTTCCCCTCTCGGCCTTGCGTGAGGGGACTGCAAGCTCTTTGAGGCAGAAGGACAGAGGAGAGAGATGAGGGAAGCGTCTATGCCCCGCACAAGGACTTATATGATTTTTTGTGGAGGATTTTGTGTTACCGTGATACAAACACACACAGGAAAGTAAATGGAGCTTTTAAAAGCCTCTCCGTACATCTATATGGCACCGTATAAAAGTAGTACTGAAATTTGTGTTTTAAAACTAAAACATTGGACTTCCTGCCAACTGAGCGGATGGAGAGTAGCAATGAGGAATTCAGAGTGTCAGCTCAGGTTTTAAGGGGGGGGGGTGTGTGTGTGTACTTTAGATCATAATGGTACATTATGAAATGAACGTCTCCTTTCCCCCAGCCTTGCCCAAGAGGTGTAATTGCCCCCGGCTAATGGACTTCAGTAGGCAAGGGCAGCGTTTTTACTATAATTCAGGGTTCCGTTTCCTGTTGTGTGTCCTGTTCGTTGGGATGAGGTGGGTGCTGATGTGTATGGCAAATTGTATGTATTTTTAATATAAACACTAATAGATAAAACATTGCTAATGTTATTACTAAAAGAAATGTTATTACTAGTTATTAGTAATTTTTATTATGCTACTTTTAAAAGATACAAAATTAATAAACGTGCAATGGTTAGATTTCTTGAAAAATCTTTGAAATTAATGACTTGTTTGCAGTGCTGCAGATGAAGGGAAAGAAGCACCTCTAAATTCATCCTGCACTGAAAATAAAAAGAGTGTAGTAGACACTTCACAAAATTGAGTCCATTTAATGGTTCCATTATTCACCTGGAGTGCAAAGCCTGCCAGCCTCTGGGATTAAGGTTGTGCTTTTTGGGACTGGAAGGGAGAGCACAGCAAGAAAACGTGTTATTTCTTCCATGTAAGCAAGCTCAGGCATTCGTAGTCTGAACCTAGCTGGAATTAAACATCAGGATTGGTAGTTATTTGCTTAAAGAAGTTTAAATAAGCCATCAGAAAAACCGTGCTACCACTAAAGCTACTCAGATTATATTCTTTCCAAGCTAATAAATGTTGGGACCAGCTAGAACTTTAACATAAAGGTCAAGAATGAGCTGAAGAAAGACAAATCTTTGGGAGTTTCCCTGAAGACATTTGAGTAATGTCTTGTTCTGCTATAATGAGATGAAACTTTATATTTTTCTCTAGACGAGGAAAGATTAGTGGGTTATCAGTAATTACAATTTGAATGGCAAATCCCGTATGTGCTCATTTTTTTTGTCCGTTTGACGAGAAGACATGTTCTTGTAACTGGAGAAAATTTATCCTTTAACACTTTTCTCATCCGTGCTCCTTTTCATATGATTCTCCTGACGCTGCCAGCTGCTCAGCACACGGAAACATCAGCTCGCTGAGAGGCCTGACCTCAGCCTGAGAGGTTTTTATGAGCATTAGGGCTCTGGATGCACAAGTGACTGTTGAGAAGCAGAGAACTCTGTGCCTAAATGTGCATGTACCGTTGTTTGTTAGGGAATCAGTAGTCACTACCTATTCACTGTTCTTCATTGCTCAAGAACACTCTACTTGATGAGAAGCAGCCGCGGCAAGTGTGAAGTTCTGTGGGGAGTCAGAGTGTTTATGTCCTGGAGAGGACCTTCATGGCAAACAAGAACCCCAAACACATGCAGATTCATTTATTGCTTGCTCCGCATGGGACTACAAAAACTTCCCATTGCTGGAAGATGAAGACAGCTTGAATCGGCATCTGAAGGTTCGCAGTGTTGTTTCAGTGCGGCTGTCTCGCTTGAAGGCACACACGCTCCCGCCAGATGGATTTGCAATGATTCCGCACTAATCCAACAAACCACCTTTTATTAAAGCATGATTAGTTTTAAGAAAAAAAAAATAATATAGTGTACTTGTCATGCTCTAGTGAAAAACCCTTGAACTGTGGAAGATGTTGTGCAATTTCTTCATCTTTCATTTTAAAGAATTTATTTATTCAGGCTCTGATGTGTGTTTTTTGGTGACACTGACTGTGTTACCATCCCGGTGACATCCAAGCCAGGAGGGAGGGTCAGCATCATTATGTTCTTGTTTCTCCGAGTTGGCTGCATATTTCAAGACAGCTTGTCTGCAACAAGAGTGAAAATAAAATAAAATTACAAGAGTAAAAAAAAAATTAGCAGAGGCTGTTTCTAAAAAGAACATTAGAAGCTAGGTTTAATGAGCAAGAGCTCCTTGTTTCAACTGAAGCTTTTAATGTTATAAGCAATGTTGTGGAAACTAGAAAATAAGATAATTCGTTAGGTTACAGACTCATAGAATAAATTAGGTTGGAAGGGGCCTCGGGAGATCATTTTGTCCTGGTCCTGTCTAAATGGATCCAACTGGACCAGGTGTGTCTTGGCTTTGCCAGCTGAGCTCTGAATGTCTCTAGGGATGAAGCCTGCACAGCCTCTCCGAGATGCTGCTCACGCGTTCAGCCTCCCAATTAAAAAATAGTTTCCTTGCATGTAATCAGAACTTTACATTTGCCACTTGTCCTACCAGTGCACCTCAGAGAACAGTCTGCCCGTGTCTTCTCTTCTGCATCCTCTGATCAGTTGCAGACAGCTGTAAGGTCTCCTCCATCCCGAGCCTCCTCTTCTTGTGACTGAGCAACCCAGTTCTCAGCCTCTCGTTGCGCCCCACGTGCTCCAGCCCGTTAATGGCCTTGGTGGCCCTCATCGGCGCTTGCTGGAGTGTGTCAGCAGTCTCTGGGCTGGGGAGCATAAACCACAGCTCTTTGGGACAGAGTAGGCGATGCCATTGGAGTAACAGCATTGTGTTCTGAAGGAAACATAACACCAAACGAGAGAAACAAACCACTTACAGCAAAAGATACCCCAGTGTCTCTACAGTGGTTTGTTGGGGTTTTTTTTTACAGCTATATAGGAGGCTGTAGTAACTGTGCAGGTCCCTATCTCTAGTTTTTTTGTTTGAACAGTCTCTGGGGCACCTCCAAGTGTCTTTACCCTTTCCTGGTACACCTTCTGCTTGCTTTGTGGCTGACCGCCCCACTCGTAGTGATCTTCTCTCACCCGCCTCTTTACAAAAAGTGCGTTGTTCCTGAAACTGAATGGAAGCCGCACGGGGCAGCGTTGCAGAGCCCCACTGGTGCCTGCGCCGGCCCCGAGCTCGCCCCGAGGCTGCGTTTCACAGCTTCTGTGATAGCTGAACCACAGGAGAACAGCATACGGTGTCCAAAAACACCCACAGCCCCTCTGAGCTCCATTGGCATTTTGTGGCCAGCGCCCCTTTCATAGAATCATAGAATTGTCCAGGCCAGAAGGGACCTCCA